>OW388298.1:54428983-54688983 GCA_936450465.1 Gibbula magus
GTCTGTTATATCAATTAAAACAATAATATATACTTATTGCAATCTGACACTTACAGTAAACATACAGATGAATCTATTGATTGAACTTATGTACTTAATTAAAGATCATATGTTTAGCTTTTGCATTGTGTGTAAAGTAAAGTGTTAATATGTATGTATAATATTCTGATTAAATGAATTAAGTCAAAAGTAAAGTGTTAATGTGTATGTATAATATTCTGATTAAATGAATTAAGTCAAAAGTAATGGTCTTGAAACGAGTCTCTCTATAAATAGGTCACTTTGATGGAAGGACAAACTCGGATATTTATTTAAATTGTCGAAAGTGAGACAAATTTTGAGTAATTTTTTTAAAGATAGATAATGATAGAAAATGATTCAGAAAATATATACTTAATAATCTTGCATTTTTGGAGCCTGTTTATAACAGCCAATATCTAATCCCTTAATGCATATCATTTTACCACGAAAGCATTGAATTTCGTTTTCATTGAACCCTTCAAAAGTGAATATCAATAGTGGACAGCTACCATTGTGACTGTATGTTTCTATGTCCGTGTACTCAGAGAGAATGAAGCATGCTGGTATAGATCCCAGGTCACGACGACCTACCTGTACGGATTAACACGAAAATAATAGTGAGAAATGGTCTGAACATTTAGCTTTTTGATTCAGTTTAAATTGCTTACAAATAACTACGTATAACCCATAACTAGATGACAACTGAGAACATAGAGCTAAGCTGAGTGAAATCTTGCTTGTGTCGTACTCTACAATGATACACTCTTGCTTGTGTCGTACTCTACAATGATACACTCTTGCTTGTGTCGTACTCTACAATGATACACTCTTGCTTGTGTCGTACTCTACAATGATACACTCTTGCTTGTGTCGTACTCTACAATGATACACTCTTGCTTGTGTCGTACTCTACATTGATACAATCTTGCTTGTGTCGTACTCTACAATGATACACTCTTGCTTGTGTCGTACTCTACAATGATACACTATTGCTTGTGTCGTACTCTACAATGATACACTCTTGCTTGTGTCGTACTCTACAATGATACACTCTTGCTTGTGTCGTACTCTACAATGATACACTCTTGCTTGTGTCGTACTCTACATTGATACAATCTTGCTTGTGTCGTACTCTACAATGATACACTCTTGCTTGTGTCGTACTCTACAATGATACACTCTTGCTTGTGTCGTACTCTACAATGATACACTCTTGCTTGTGTCGTACTCTACAATGATACACTCTTGCTTGTGTCGTACTCTACATTGATACAATCTTGCTTGTGTCGTACTCTACAATGATACACTCTTGCTTGTGTCGTTCTCTACAATGATACACTCTTGCTTGTGTCGTACTCTACAATGATACACTCTTGCTTGTGTCGTACTCTACAATGATACACTCTTGCTTGTGTCGTACTCTACATTGATACAATCTTGCTTGTGTCGTGCTCTACAATGATACAATCTTTCTTGTGTCGTACTCTACAATGATACACTCTTACTTGTGTCGTACTCTACAATGATACAATCTTGCTTGTGTCGTATTTTACAATGACACAATCTTGCTTGTGTCGTACTCTACAATGATACAATCTTGCTTGTGTTGTACTCTTCAATGATACAAGCTTGCTTGTGTCGTGCTCTACAATGATACAATCTTGCTTGTGTCGTGCTCTACAATGATACAATCTTTCTTGTGTCGTGCTCTACAATGATACAATCTTTGTTGTGTCGTACTCTACAATGATACACTCTTGCTTGTGTCGTACTCTACATTGATACAATCTTGCTTGTGTCGTGCTCTACAATGATACAATCTTTCTTGTGTCGTACTCTACAATGATACACTCTTACTTGTGTCGTACTCTACAATGATACAATCTTGCTTGTGTCGTATTTTACAATGACACAATCTTGCTTGTGTCGTACTCTACAATGATACAATCCTGCTTGTGTCGTACTCTACAATGATACAACCTTGCTTGTGTCGTACTCTACAATGATACATTCCTGCTTGTGTCGTCCTCTACAATGATACAATCTTGCTTGTGTCGTACTCTACAATGATACAATCTTTGTTGGGTCGTACTCTACAATGATACACTCTTGCATGTGTCGTACTCTACAATGATACACTCTTGCTTGTGTCGTGCTCTACAATGATACAATCTTGCGTGTGTCGTCCTCTACAATGATACAATCTTGCTTGTGTCGTACTCTACAATGATACAATCTTGCTTGTGTCGTATTCTACAATGATACACTCTTGCTTGTGTCGTACTCTACATTGATACAATCTTGCTTGTGTCGTGCTCTACAATGATACAATCTTTCTTGTGTCGTACTCTACAATGATACACTCTTACTTGTGTCGTACTCTACAATGATACAATCTTGCTTGTGTCGTATTTTACAATGACACAATCTTGCTTGTGTCGTACTCTACAATGATACAATCTTGCTTGTGTCGTATTCTACAATGATACACTCTTGCTTGTGTCGTACTCTACATTGATACAATCTTGCTTGTGTCGTGCTCTACAATGATACAATCTTTCTTGTGTCGTACTCTACAATGATACACTCTTACTTGTGTCGTACTCTACAATGATACAATCTTGCTTGTGTCGTATTTTACAATGACACAATCTTGCTTGTGTCGTACTCTACAATGATACAATCTTGCTTGTGTTGTACTCTTCAATGATACAAGCTTGCTTGTGTCGTGCTCTACAATGATACAATCTTGCTTGTGTCGTATTCTACAATGATACAATCTTTGTTGTGTCGTACTCTACAATGATACAATCTTGCTTGTGTCATACTCTACAATGATACACTCTTGCTTGTATCGTGCTCTACAATGATACAATCTTGCGTGTTTCGTACTCTACAATGATACAATGATGTGATCACTTGTTAGTCAGTTTCTTTCTGAATAGTAGATAATCAAATGACTATCTGGTTTCGAAGAGATTTCACGCCAATGGGTGGAATAACACTTGTAAAAAGTCTTATTTTGCCAACATTAAATCACCTTTGCACATCAATTCCTAACCAAAGTAAAGTTCCGATAAATAAATTCCAACAAAAATGCTTCTCATTTGTCTGGAATGGTAAACCTGATGAAGTGAAAAGAAACTTTATGTGTAAGATTATGAAAACTGGGGGCTATAAGCACCACTGATACTAGAAACTATACTATCACAGAAAATATCCTGGATCCGAAGGTTATACACAAAGAATACTAAGTTGAAAATCTTAAAAACAATCCTTACCAAATACCTGTTATAGTGGGATCAAATTATCTCAGAAAATGTGTTTTACCAGCATTTTTAAAGCATGGACCACATTGCAAAGTAGAACACTGTAAATGATATCCAAACTGAATACCTTTGGGCTAACGACAATATTCAAATTGACTAAAAAACGGTTCTGCTCAAACACTATGTTGAAGCAAACACAAAATTCATTAATGACTTCCCTAAAATGGATGGTACATTTCTAAATTTTCCTGAATTTCAAAATAAATATCAGCTGAAAACTAACTTTTTGTAATATACAGGTTTGATACACTGTATAAAGAAATACATTCGAACCAACTCACGAAATATTGGCCAAGAAACTTAATATGGCTTTTATTCCCGATTATCTGAAAATACTTGTCAAAGCCTACAATGATTGAAACAATTTTACACTAACCTTATCAGATCAGATTTACTAACAAAAAAGTCAATAGTGAAAGCAAATGTCGACATAGGATCAGTGCTTCACAAAGAAGTGTGGAAACTAAAGTCAGCTATAAATTAAGATGTTCAATATCGCATTATTCACGGTCAGCTATAAATTAAGATGTTCAATGTCGCATTTTTCACAGAATATTTACAACGAACAGAAGTGATTTCATTTAAAAATACAACACTCCAAACTATGTACATTTTGTAAATATTTTGCCGTATTATGGATTGTAAAAATTCTGTAGCGCCACCTATTGGACTGGATCACATGTTAAACTGACATAAGCCAAGAACCGAATATAAGGCATATTATGTTTGGGTATAAAGAAAAAAGAAATGATGGAATAATTTTTATTTTTGTTATTACCAAACATTTTATATACACCTGCAAATGTCACAATAGAAAACCGCATATAAATGTCCCTAAATCAGTCCTCCAGGACACTTATAACGCCAGTAAGCAGATTCTCTACACTGAATGTAGGTATGAACCTTTTGGTCTTCATGCCACAGTCTTTTCACATAATTATTTAATGTCTTGTTATATTGTCATGGAAATGTATACCGTGTAAACCAACCATGTCAACCTGAATGTGCAATGTATTTCATGTTGAAAATATATGCTCTATGACTCTGTATGATACCCACACAAAAAAATAAAGTGATGAAAAGAATGAACAGTGAACAGTGGTATCATCCAAATTTTATACACGTCTTGTAGTCATTGATTGTGTGTGTACATGTGTGTGTGTGTATATGTATGTATGTATTTATTTATGTAGATATATATTTATATAGATATATGTATTTGCATATGTATGGTTATAACTTTAAGTATATGAATATATATATATATATACTCGAAAAACTCATCGTAAGCCTGGGTTATCAAGAAGATGATACCTTACTCGCAAATACTGGAGTTTGCTCCATATTAAACTTATTTCTTATATCATCAACTTGAAACATTATTGAGTAAGGGTTTGCATATTTAGATATAAAGTATTGACATAAAGGTATAAATTATACTCACCACAACTCTGTATCCAAGAATCTGAAGATCTTCACCACTTAAAGTTGTAGCTGATTACAACTCCAAGTCTAGAAGCTGGCTAGACTGGCGCGGGACAGAGGACAGAGATCTGAGTGAGGGTGAGCGTCTTTGAAATCTTGCTGTGTTGTTTTCTGCAATGATACAATTCAGTATTCAGTAACCGGAAACCGCTTGTCATGCTTTCTTAGGGAAAATTCTTTATTTTTTACAAGACATACCTGCTTCATAACGCACCGCTTCCGTTTTGATTTGAATTTGTATGAAATCCTGATATGCATCCTTTTATCTATCTTTAATTGTTATATGTGTGTCTTTGTATTTTGTTGTGTTGTCTTCTGCAATGATACAATTAAGTATTCAGTAACCACAAACCTGTTGTCATGCTTTCTCAGGGATACTTCCAACTTTTGCCTTAGACAGTCCTATTATTCATCATTTTATTTCTCTTTTTAACTACTTAATCGGTTTTCATTCTTGAGCAACTGCTATTAATCAAGTGTTAAGTTCAACATTATCGGTATAGCTGGTCCCTTAATCTGAATACAGGATTGGTTCTACACTAACAATTGTTTAATCGCACTTATGACTTCGTCATATTGTTATCTCAGTCCATTGTGTTTCAGTAATGGATACTTTCTAAGATTTGAACTTTCACTCATCAGTGGATAGGTTTTAATATATCAAATCAGTAAATATGTTTTTTTCTTCTAACAAAACCTCGACTTAACAAATATCATCAACTACTGGGATACTGACTGTAAAACTGTGCATTGAAATAATATACTGCTAGAGAGAGGGAGAGAGAGAGATAGAGAGAGAGAGAGAGAGAGAGAGAGAGAGAGAGAGAGAGAGAGAGAGAGAGAGAGAGAGAGAGAGAGAGAGAGAGAGAGAGAGGGAGGGGACAGATGGAAAGAGAGTGAGGGGGAGAAAGAGGGAGTGAGGGGTGAGAGAGGGAGAGGAAGAGAGAGAGGGAGAGGGGGATAGAGGGAGAGAGAGAGGGTGAGAGAAAGAGAGAGAGACAAAGAAAGAGAGGGAGAGAGATGAAGAGAGAAAGAGTAATAGAGAGGGGTAGAGAGAATGAGAGGGTGAGAGGGAGAGGAAGAGAGAGGGAGGGAGAGAGAGGGAGAGGGTGAGACAGAGAGAGAGGGGAAGAGGAAGAGAGAGACAGAGGGGGAGGGGTTAGAGATAGAGCGAGAGGGAGGGAGAGGGACTTTGAATTTATATCCTCTCATAATGGACATATTGGCTGTCTGTTATATCGATCAACATGATAATAAATAATAATTGCAATATGATACTTAAAGTACACATACAGATGAATCTATTGATTGAACTTATGTACTTGAATTAAATATTATATGTTTAGCTTTTGCATTGTGTCTTGAAACGAATCACTCTATAAATAAGTCACTTTGATGGAAGGACAAACTTTATTTAAATTGTCGAAAGTGAGACAAATTTTGAGTTATTTTTTTCAGATAGAAAATGATAGAAATTAAAGTTATTTCTTTCTCACGGGTATTCGGAAAATCTGTACTAAATAATATTGCATTTTGGGAGCCTGTTTATTACGGCCAATATATATACAATACAATACAATGATACAATCTTACTTGTGTCGTTCTCTACAATGATACAGTCTTGCTTGTGTCGTACTCTACAATGACCCAATATTTCCTGTGTCGTACTCTACAATGTTACATTCCTGCTTGTGTCGTACTCTACAATGATACAATCTTGCTTGTGTCGTACTCTACAATGATACAATATTGCTTGTGTCGTACTCTACAATAATACAATCTTGCTTGTGTCGTACTCTACAATGATACATTCCTGCTTGTGTCGTACTCTACAATGATACAATCATTGTGTCGTACTCTACAATGATACAATCTTGCTTGTGTCGTACACTACAATGATACAATATTGCTTGTGTCGTACTCTACAATGATACACTCTTGCTTGTGTCGTACTCTACAATGATACATTCCTGCTTGTGTCGTACTCTACAATGATACAATCTTGCTTGTGTCGTACTCTACAATGATACAATCTTGCTTGTGTCTTACTCTACAATGATACAATATTGCTTGTGTCGTACTCTACAATGATACAAACTTGCTTCTGTCGTACTCTATAATGATACGTTCCTGCTTGTGTCGTACTCTATAATGATGCATTCCCGCTTGTGTCGTTCTCTACAATGAGATAATCTTGCTTGTGTCGTACTCTACAATGATACAATCTTGCTTGTGTCGTACTCTACAATGATACAATCTTGCTTGTGTCTTACTCTACAATGATACAATATTGCTTTCGTCGTACTCTACAATGATACAAACTTGCTTGTGTCGTACTCTATAATGATACGTTCCTGCTTGTGTCATAATCTATAATGATGCATTCCTGCTTGTGTCGTTCTCTACAATGATACAATCTTGCTTGTGTCGTACTCTATAATGATACGTTCCTGCTTGTGTTGTAATCTATAATGATGCATTCCTGCTTGTGTCGTTCTCTACAATGGAACAATCTTGCTTGTGTCGTGCTCTAAAATGATACAATCTTGCTTGTATCGTACTCTACAATGATACAATCCTGCTTGTGTCGTAATCTATAATGATGCATTCCTGCTTGTGTCGTTCTCTACAATGATACAATCTTGCTTGTGTCGTACTCTACAATGATACAATCTTGCTTGTGTCGTGCTCTACAATGATACAATCCTGCTTGTGTCGTACTCTACTATAATACAATCGTTCTTGTGTCGAACTCTACAATGATACAATCTTGCTTGTGTCGTACTCTACAATGATACATTCCTGCTTGTGTGGTACTCTACAATGATACAATCTTGCTTGTGTCGTACCCTACAGTGATACATACCTGCTTTTGTCGTACTCTACAATGATAAAATCTTGCTTGTGCCGTACACTACAATGATAAATCTTGCTTGTGTCGTGCTCTATAATGATACAACCTTGCTTGTGTCGTACCTTACAATGATACAATCTTGCTTGTGTCGTACTCTACAATGATACAACATTGATTGTGTCGTACTCTACAATGATACAACGTTGCTTGTGTCGTACTCTACAATGATACAATCTTGCTTGTGTCGTACTCTACAATGATACATTCCTGCTTGTGTCGTACACTACAATGATACAATCTTGCTTGTGTCGTGCTCTACAATGATACAATCTTGCTTGTGTCGTACTCTTCAATGATACAATCTTGCTTGTGTCGTACTCTTCAATGATACAATCTTGCTTGTGTCGTACACTACAATGATACAATCTTGCTTGTGTCGTGCTCTACAATGATACAATCTTGCTTGTGTCGTACTCTTCAATGATACAATCTTGCTTGTGTCGTACTCTACAATGATACAACCTTGCTTGTGTCGTACTCAACAATGATACACTCTTGCTTGTGTCGTACTCTACAATGATACAACCTTGCTTGTGTCGTACTCTACAATGATACAACCTTGCTTGTGTCGTGCTCTACAATGATACAACCATGCTTGCATCGTACTCTACAATGATACAACCTTGTTTGTGTCGTGCGCTACAATGATACAACCATGCTTGTATCGTACTCTACAATGATACAACCTTGCTTGTGTCGTGCTCTACAATGATACAACCATGCTTGTATCGTACTCTACATTGATACAACCTTGCTTGTGTCGTGCTCTACAATGATACAACCATGCTTGTATCGTACTCTACAATGATACAACTTTGCTTGTGTCGTGCTCTACAATGATACAACCATGCTTGTATCGTACTCTACAATGATACAACCTTGCTTGTGTCGTGCTCTACAATGATACAACCCTGCTTGTGTCGTGCTCTACAATGATACAACCTTGCTTGTGTCGTGCTCTACAATGATACAACCTTGCTTGTATCGTGCTCTACAATGATACAACCTTGCTTTTATCGTACTCTACAATGATACAATCTTGCTTGTGTCGTACTCTTCAATGATGCAATCTGTCTTGTGTCGTACTCTACAACGATACATTCCCGCTTGTGTCGTACACTACAATGATACAATCTTGCTTGTGTCGTGCTCTACAATAATACAATCTTGCTTGTGTCGTACTCTTCAATGATACAATCTTGCTTGTGTCGTACTCTACAATGATACACTCTTGCTTGTGTCGTACTCTACAATGATACAACCTTGCTTGTGTCGTACTCTACAATGATACAACCTTGCTTGTGTCGTGCTCTACAATGATACAACCATGCTTGTATCGTACTCTACAATGATACAACCTTGCTTGTGTCGTGCGCTACAATGATACAACCATGCTTGTATCGTACTCTACAATGATACAACCTTGCTTGTGTCGTGCTCTACAATGGTACAACCTTGCTTGTGTCGTGCTCTACAATGATACAACCTTGCTTGTGTCATTCTCTACAATGATACACTCTTGCTTGTATCGTGCTCTACAATGATACAACCTTGCTTGTATCGTACTCTACAATGATACAACCTTGCTTGTGTCGTGCTCTACAATGATACAACCATGCTTGTATCGTACTCTTCAATGATACATTCCACAACCCAATCATATGTTAAGGGTACAGGTCCTTCAGTATGACACATCTTTCAGTCAAATGGTCACGTGACTTCCATAAACCAATCAGATGAGCGAACACAGTACATGTATCGTCAATCCTATCAATGTTACAATCTACTACAAAACATTTTGAATGTGACAAGATCAAGCGACTTTCTTAAGCGCTGTCATATTCCTTCCATATGCAGCTCGCTGCAAATCCTACTGTAAACACTTATTTCAACTGAATGCAGGCAGATACACATTAGCTAGTCACTTTGTCAGTCTGTTGTATTGAATCTTTAGAAGTTGTTACAATGAAAGTTACCAGTGTTGATGTATGTCCTCAATTCAGTGATCGACGCTTCTTGTAGCTCTGTGTGGGTCTTATTGATATGTGCCAGTCATATGTTCGGGCGAACCTGCTTCACAAGTTAAACGGAGCTAACTTTCTCTCGTGAATATACTGAATGCATGCTAAACTGTACTATTTCAAATCCTTTCACCACAACAATCAACCGTCCAGGTGAAAATATCATAGACTGAGAGCCATTCTTATGAATAGGTCACTGATACTAGAACCAATACAGAGAGAAAAACCGAGACTCCAGTGCAGCTTTGCAAAATACTCGACCACGAGAGCGTCGGTTGAAACTAGTGAATCATCATTCCAATTTAGAGCAGGCCTACACAGAGAGGTTTACAAATCCGTTCATAATTGTGTTTATTATATAAGCATATTGGTTGAGAGGCGATCACGTGATCGTCAACAGAAAATCATATTGACTACAACCCGAATCCGAGTTTTTCTTAGAACATTAAGATTTTCATTAGTCTTCATGTTTCAGCAGATCATGCTTGACAATTAGTAATATAATATTCCTTCACCCATTATATCCAACAACATCCCGGTAACGAGGTTTCTCTGGGGCTTCTTTTACAAAGCCACCTTTACTAAGGTTAAACTTAACTCCCATTCTTTAACATTGCACTAAGGTTGCCTTAGTGATTTACGATCACCTCAGTGCTTTGTAAAAGGGGACCAAGATGTATATACAGCCCTGCATTACGTTGAAAAATGTGAAAACTTGTGTAAAGTTTTGAGTTGGGCAAACTGACAGAACCTCCCACACCATGCGATGTTGCCCGCACTTCGGAAACTGTTCAATTGAATCTGACGCAATGAAAATAGTAATATTGTTTATATAATATGTTTATTTCGAAATGCTCCTTTTCAATATGTTTGATTCGTAATTTCGTTTGGTAAATAATTGATAGCTGTTTTTTCGCGAGGATTATTTTATGATTACATTAATGAAATTTGCAATATATTTTTAATGTATATGTTCGAGCACACATTCAGAAAAGATAGGTAGCCGTATAATAAAGCAAAGTGTTTGTATATACAAACAACATAATGTATTTAAAATGATTTGAAATATTGATACTTTTCTGGGGTCAAGTATAATGATTTTGATAATATATGAAATCACCTTGGTTCAGACAGTTTTGACCATCTTCGGACATGATAACCTTTTCTTTGTAAACATCTGTATGGTTTTAAATGACTGAGGAAAAAGGGAAATATGTAGAAACAATAAAGTTTCACTGAGGATAACAAACATATGTTATGAACATATAAGTTTAGTTCTAACAGTATATATGAGTCAATGTGATTGTGATGTCATATAATCTGACGATGCGTCTGTCAGTTGCTGGAATTTATCATCGGAAAGCATACTCTATATCACGTACATATCACTTCCTGTAGTTTAGCTACGGATATATTGTTGTTCATGAACTATTCAGAACGTGGTTTTGGATATTAAGAACCATTTTTATAAACAGTTTAAACCATTGATCATGCTGGAACATCAGGTGGTTATGCAGCTAAAACTGTTATTTCTCGGATAACGTGAAGCAAATCTTCCTTCTCATGTCGATATATCGAGTAAAATACTCTATATTCAATATTTTGATTTGCTGAACTTGACATTTTACAGTTAATTACTTCAAATGCAGACTTTCATAATATTTGATTCGGATGAATCAATCTTCAATCACTTCGCTCCTACATAAGTGGTAAAAGTGTAAAGTACACATACACATTGGTCAATATGTGGTACAAGTGTAAAGTACACATACACATTGGTCAATATGTGGTAAAAGTGAAAAGTACACATACATATTGGTCAATATGTGGTACAAGTGTAAAATACACATACGCATTGGTCAACATGAGGTACAAGTGTAAAGTATACATATACATTGGTCAATATGTGGTACAAGTGTAAAGTACACATACATATTGGTCAATATGTGGTACAAGTGTAAAGTACATATACACATTGGTCAATATGTGGTACAAGTGTAAAGTACACGTACACATTGGTCAATATGTGGTACAAGTGTAAAGTACACATAGATATTGGTCAATATGTGGTACAAGTGTAAAGTACACATACACATTGGTCAATATGCGGTACGATTGTAAAGTACACATACACATTGGTCAATATGTGGTTCAAGTGTAAAGTTCACATACACATTGGTCAATATGAGGTACAATTTAAAGTACAAATACACATTGGTCAATATGAGGTACAAGTGTAGAGTGCACATACACATTGGTCAATATGAGGGACAAGTGTAAAGTACACGTACACATTGGTCAATATGTGGTACAAGTGTAAAGTACACATACCGATCGTCAATATGAGGTACAAGTGTAGAGTGCACATACACATTGGTCAATATGTGGTTCAAGTGTAAAGTACACATACACATTTGTCAATATGAAGTCAAATTGTATAGTACACATACACATTGGTCAATATGTGGTACAAGTGTAAAGTACCCATACGCATTGGTTAATATGTGGTACAAGTGTAAAGTACACATACACATTGGTCAATATGTCGTACAAGTGTAAAGTACACATACACATTGGTCAATATGTGGTACAAGTGTAAAGTACACGTACATATTGGTCAATATGTGGTACAAGTGTAAAGTACATATACACATTGGTCAATATGTGGTACAAGTGTAAAGTACACATATACATTGGTCAATATGTAGTACAAGTATAAAGTACACATACACACTGGTCAATATGTGGTACAAGTGTAAACTACACATACATATTGATCAATAAGTGGTACAAGTGTAAAGTACACATATACATTGGTCAATATGTGGTACAAGTGTAAAGTACACATACATATTGGTCAATATGTGTTACAAGTGTAAACTACACATATACATTGGTCAATGCGTGGTACAAGTGTAAAGTACACATATACATTGGTCAATATGTGGTACAAGTGTAAAGTACACATATACATTGGTCACTGTTATTGTTTGTATGTACATATTGTGTTTGTACTACAAAACACAACTCGTGCTTAAATCTACTGAGTGGTTAGTAAACGAAATGTAGAACCTGATCACGAAAAGTGTCATGTCTAAGTTCTCAGTTTTGTTTAACCTTAATACTGAATTTGTGTCAAGATGTCAGTCAAAACCAAGCCACACAAAAGGTTAACTGAAAAGTAAATTGTCATTTAAAAATTATGTTAATAGAAAAAAAGAAGCCCCGCTTTACCAAAGTTTTGACATAGAGATCACAGTTTAATAGAACAGAACTTCGAATGCAATGATCAGGTGACTTCAAAAGTTCAATCAGATGAGATCATACACTTCAGTCATACACTAATGAATCCGGTCCAGGCACGAGCTTGCTGTCAACCCTTCGATCTAGTCACTGCGATTGTAAAGGCAAACAGATTCACTTGAATTTTGAGTCACACTTCAATGGAATCCAAACAAGTCGAACAATGAACAGTTTGAGGTGTTGCTACATTATTTCTGTTCAGTGATTGTTGCTTGGTGTTACCGACTGGTACTGTCCATATGTCAAGCCGACCTCACTGTATTCATGCTGTATCAAGATTCTGTGAGGGGTGAAGATTGTGGTTATAGCCTCTCAAACGTGGACTGTAAGACTCTATCTGGCTCTGTATGTGTGTCTGTCTGTCTTACTGACTGTTTGTCTGTCTGTCTGTCTGACAACCCGCGTGCCTGTCTGTCTGTTTTCTCTGTCTGTGTTTCTCCATAACCCAAGACGAATTGATCAGCAAGAGTTAACAAGAGTCACTAACAGGGGATACTGGTTACTCTCTATCTCTCTTTCTCTTTCTGTTTAATAGACTGTCAAAATCCCGCTCTCTTTATCTATCTGCCTTAATTCTCTTTCTCTTACTCTCACTCTCTCACTCCTTATCTCCTTCGTTCTCTCCTTCTCTCTCATCCACTCCCTTCCCCCTCTATCTATCTCTCTCACACTCTCTAACTCTCTCTCTAATTTTTATTCTCTCACTTTCCCTCTCACTGTCCCTCTCACTCTCTCTCTCTCTCTCTCTCTCTCTCTCTCTCTCTCTCTCTCTCTCTCTCTCTCTCTCTCTCTCTCTCTCTCTCGCTCTCTCTCTCTCTCTCTCTCTCTCTCTCTCTCTCTCTCTCTCTCTCTCTCTCTCTAACTCTCTCTCTCTCCCTCCCTCCCCCTCTCTCTCTCTCAGCATGCATCACTCTCTCTGACTGCACGGACATAGAAACATACATTCACAATGATAGCTGTCCACTATTGATATTCACTTTTGAAGTGTTCAATAAAAATGAAATGCAATGCTGTCGAGGTAAAGTTATATGCATTTAGGGATAATATATTGGCTCCAAATATGCAAGATTATTGATTATATATTATCATAATACCTGTGAGATAGTCTGAAAGAAGTATTCTTACTTTCTACCAATATCTATCTATAAAAGGTTTACTCAAAATGTGTCTCACGTTCGACTGTTCCCCCCTCTCAGTGTCTCTCCACCCCTATCTCCCTCTCTCTCTTCATCTCTCTATTTCTCTCATTTCCTCTTTCTCCCCTCTCTCCCTCTGTCTGTCTGTCTATTTTACTCTCTCTCTCTCTCTCACTCTCTCTCACTCTCACTCTCTCTCTCACTCTCACTCTCTATCTCTCTCTCACTCTCTCTCTCTCTCTCTTTCTTTCTCTCTCTCTGTCTCTGTCTCTCTCTCTCTCTCTCTCTCTCTCTCTCTCTCTCTCTCTCTCTCTCTCTCTCTCTCTCTCAACAAACAGTTTATTATGCATGGCTATATTCCAACAAATGTGATTTCCCTACATCATGTACATAGTGCGAGCATAACATCTGTGCTGTTACTGAAACATTCTGTGCTGTTACCGTTGTTTGCACAAACAGTGGGTGTACTGCTCATAGTCAGCTGATGTCATATTTTCAATACAGGCAACTAAATGGTAATATGCATATTTTCGATAACATACTATTCCAAAGTTGAGTGCATTTATAAAACTTAAAAATAAATTTCAAACTGTAATTTTCTGTGCTGTTACTGAAAATTCTGTGCTGTTACTGAATTAAAATTGAAGCAAAAATACTGATGCATTTCAATATTTTTTTACAAATTTGAGGTCTCACGTTATAAAAACATGTATTCATTTAATAGGACAAATCAATTAGTATGAAAGAAAAGATTAATTCATGAAATTGTGTAATACCATTCTGTGCTGTTACTTATTCTATCTATGCTGTTACCGGATCAATTGGTAACATTATAGATAGTAACAGCAAAATATGTTGAAAATTCTCTTCATTGTGAAATGAAGGACTCCTTTAAGTATTCAATCATGGACATTAAATTATGTCATATAAAGCTAAATATGACATACTTACTAAAAATATAAAAACACATATATCAAGCAAAAATCCAGGTAACAGCATAGAAACTGTTAAAATATATTCTTCAACCCATAGACCTTTGATTTCTTGGATCAAGTTTGGGTTTAATCTTAGCCCCACCACATGCCTTCTATCTTGACTGTACAAAAAGTGGCTTGATTGACACACAGCCTCACTTTGGTTAGTGGGGGAGAAATCATTATTCCATGATGATTTATATGATGGTAACAGCATAGAACACAAAACCAAGGACACATACAACAGGCTGGATTTTCAGTATTTCCCAAAATAATTACACCTCAAATATTGGTGTGATATTTGTTCTCCTTAGGTAGAACATATTTCTTAATGTTCTCTTTTTATTCCTTTTTGAAAAACTGACAATTTATGTGTGTAAATGTAGTTCTCAAGTTTTTGGACAGGCTGTTTTTGACACACCTCTGATACTATTTCATAAATATAAAAAATATTTAAAGTGATTTTTCATATATTCTTTCGAAAATGATAGATACACTTATTACACAACCCATATATATTGAATACTTCATTAGGTTAGTGATATTTCAGGAAATATAGTGTCCCAAAAGGTCTGGACAGAAATTCGGACATTTTTTGAAAATGACCCATATGTTCAGTGCAGTTATATAGAGTAAAGTAAATATGACTGACATCTAAGCAAAGGGAGTAGATGTATTCAAGGGGGATACGTTATATGTTCAGTGCAGTTATATAGAGTAAAGTAAATATGACTGACATCTAAGCAAAGGGAGTAGAGGTATTCAAGGGGGATACGTTATGTGTTCAGTGCAGTTATATAGAGTAAAGTAAATATGACTGACATCTAAGCAAAGGGAGTAAATGTAATCAAGGGGGATACGTTATATGTGCACTGCAGTTATCTAGAGTAAAGTAAATATGACTGACATCTAAGCAAAGGGAGTAGATGTATTCAAGGGGGATACGTTATACGTTCAGTGCAGTTATATAGAGTAAAGTAAATATGACTGACATCTAAGCAAAGGGAGTAGATGTATTCAAGGGGGATACGTTATACGTTCAGTGCAGTTATATAGAGTAAAGTAAATATGACTGACATCTAGGCAAAGGGAGTCTATGTATTCAAGGGGGATACGTTATATGTTCAGTGCAGTTATATAGAGTAAAGTAAATATGACGGACATCTAAGCAAAGGGAGTAAATGTATTCAAGGGGGATACGTTATATGTTCAGTGCAGTTATATAGAGTAAAGTAAATATGACTGACATCTAGGCAAAGGGAGTCTATGTATTCAAGGGGGATACGTTATATGTTCAGTACAGTTATATAGAGTAAAGTAAATATGACTGACATCTAAGCAAAGGGAGTAGATGTATTCAAGGGGGATACGTTATATGTTCAGTGCAGTTATATAGAGTAAAGTAAATATGACTGACATCTAAGCAAAGGGAGTAAATGTATTCAAGGGGGATACGTTATATGTTCAGTGCAGTTTTATAGAGTAACGTAAATATGACTGACATCTAAGCAAAGGGAGTCTATGTATTCAAGGGGGATACGTTATATGTTCAGTGCAGTTATAAAGAGTAAAGTAAATATGACTGACATCTAGGCAAAGGGAGTCTATGTATTCAAGGGGGATACGTTATATGTTCAGTGCAGTTTTATAGAGTAAAGTAAATATGACTGACATCTAAGCAAAGGGAGTAGATGTATTCAAGGGGGATACGTTATATGTTCAGTGCAGTTATATAGAGTAAAGTAAATATGACTGACATCTAAGCAAAGGGAGTAGATGTATTCAAGGGGGATACGTTATATGTTCAGTGCAGTTATATAGAGTAAAGTTAATATGACTGACATCTAAGCAAAGGGAGTAGATGTATTCAAGGGAGATACGTTATATGTTCAGTGCAGTTTATAGAGTAAAGTAAATATGACTGACATCTAAGCAAAGGGAGTAAATGTATTCAAGGGGGAATACGTTATATGTTCAGTGCAGTTTTATAGAGTAAAGTACATATGACTGACATCTAAGCAAAGGGAGTCTATGTATTCAAGGGGGATACGTTATATGTTCAGTGCAGTTATATAGAGTAAAGTAAATATGACTGACATCTAAGCAAAGGGAGTAAATGTATTCAAGGGGTATACGTTATATGTTCAGTGCAGTTTTATAGAGTAAAGTACATATGACTGACATCTAAGCAAAGGGAGTCTATGTATTCAAGGCGGATACGTTATATGTTCAGTGCAGTTTTATAGAGTAAAGTAAATATGACTGACATCTAAGCAAAGGGAGTAAATGTATTCAAGGGGGATACGTTATATGTTCAGTGCAGTTTTATAGAGTAAAGTAAATATGACTGACATCTTAGCAAAGGGAGTAGATGTATTCAAGGCGGATACGTTAAATGTTCAGTGCAGTTATATAGAGTAAAGTAAATATGACTGACATCTAAGCAAAGGGAGTAGATGTATTCAAGACGGATACGTTATATGTTCAGTGCAGTTATATGGAGTAAAGTAAATATGACTGACATCTAGGCAAAGGGAGTAAATGTATTCAAGGGGGATACGTTATATGTTCAGTGCAGTTTTATAGAGTAAAGTACATATGACTGACATCTAAGCAAAGGGAGTAGATGTATTCAAGGCGGATACGTTATATGTTCAGTGCAGTTTTATAGAGTAAAGTACATATGACTGACATCTATGCAAAGGGAGTCTATGTATTCAAGGCGGATACGTTATATGTTCAGTGCAGTTATATAGAGTAAAGTAAATATGACTGACATCTAAGCAAAGGGAGTAGATGTATTCAAGGCGGATACGTTATATGTTCAGTGCAGTTATATAGAGTAAAGTAAATATGACTGACATCTAGGCAAAGGGAGTAAATGTATTCAAGGGGGATACGTTATATGTTCAGTGCAGTTATATAGAGTAAAGTAAATATGACTGACATCTAAGCAAAGGGAGTAGATGTATTCAAGGCGGATACGTTATATGTTCAGTGCAGTTTTATAGAGTAAAGTACATATGACTGACATCTAAGCAAAGGGAGTCTATGTATTCAAGGCGGATACGTTATATGTTCAGTGCAGTTATATAGAGTAAAGTAAATATGACTGACATCTAAGCAAAGGGAGTAAATGTATTCAAGGGGGATACGTTATATGTTCAGTGCAGTTTTATAGAGTAAAGTAAATATGACTGACATCTAAGCAAAGGGAGTAAATGTATTCAAGGGGGATACGTTATATGTTCAGTGCAGTTTTATAGAGTAAAGTACATATGACTGACATCTAAGCAAAGGGAGTCGATGTATTCAAGGGGGATACGTTATATGTTCAGTGCAGTTATATAGAGTAAAGTAAATATGACTGACATCTAAGCAAAGGGAGTAGATGTATTCAAGGCGGATACGTTATATGTTCAGTGCAGTTTTATAGAGTAAAGTTAATATGACTGACATCTAAGCAAAGGGAGTAAATGTATTCAAGGGGGATACGTTATATGTTCAGTGCAGTTTTATAGAGTAAAGTAAATATGACTGACATCTTAGCAAAGGGAGTAGATGTATTCAAGGCGGATACGTTAAATGTTCAGTGCAGTTATATAGAGTAAAGTAAATATGACTGACATCTAAGCAAAGGGAGTAGATATATTCAAGGGGGATACGTTATATGTTCAGTGCAGTTATATAGAGTAAAGTAAATATGACTGACATCTAAGCAAAGGGAGTAGATGTATTCAAGGGGGATACGTTATATGTTCAGTGCAGTTATATAGAGTAAAGTTAATATGACTGACATCTAAGCAAAGGGAGTAGATGTATTCAAGGGAGATACGTTATATGTTCAGTGCAGTTTATAGAGTAAAGTAAATATGACTGACATCTAAGCAAAGGGAGTAAATGTATTCAAGGGGGATACGTTATATGTTCAGTGCAGTTTTATAGAGTAAAGTAAATATGACTGACATCTTAGCAAAGGGAGTAGATGTATTCAAGGCGGATACGTTAAATGTTCAGTGCAGTTATATAGAGTAAAGTAAATATGACTGACATCTAAGCAAAGGGAGTAGATGTATTCAAGGCGGATACGTTATATGTTCAGTGCAGTTATATAGAGTAAAGTAAATATGACTGACATCTAAGCAAAGGGAGTCTATGTATTCAAGGCGGATACGTTATATGTTCAGTGCAGTTATCTAGAGTAAAGTAAATATGACTGACATCTAAGCAAAGGGAGTAAATGTATTCAAGGGGGATACGTTATATGTTCAGTGCAGTTTTATAGAGTAAAGTAAATATGACTGACATCTAAGCAAAGGGAGTAAATGTATTCAAGGGGGATACGTTATATGTTCAGTGCAGTTTTATAGAGTAAAGTACATATGACTGACATCTAAGCAAAGGGAGTCGATGTATTCAAGGGGGATACGTTATATGTTCAGTGCAGTTATATAGAGTAAAGTAAATATGACTGACATCTAAGCAAAGGGAGTAGATGTATTCATGGCGGATACGTTATATGTTCAGTGCAGTTTTATAGAGTAAAGTAAATATGACTGACATCTAAGCAAAGGGAGTAAATGTATTCAAGGGGGATACGTTATATGTTCAGTGCAGTTTTATAGAGTAAAGTAAATATGACTGACATCTTAGCAAAGGGAGTAGATGTATTCAAGGCGGATACGTTAAATGTTCAGTGCAGTTATATAGAGTAAAGTAAATATGACTGACATCTAAGCAAAGGGAGTAGATGTATTCAAGGCGGATACGTTATATGTTCAGTGCAGTTATATAGAGTAAAGTAAATATGACTGACATCTAAGCAAAGGGAGTAAATGTATTCAAGGGGGATACGTTATATTTTCAGTGCAGTTTTATAGAGTAAAGTAAATATGACTGACATCTAAGCAAAGGGAGTAAATGTATTCAAGGGGGATACGTTATATGTTCAGTGCAGTTTTATAGAGTAAAGTAAATATGACTGACATCTAAGCAAAGGGAGTAAATGTATTCAAGGGGGATACGTTATATGTTCAGTGCAGTTTTATAGAGTTAAGTAAATATGACTGACATCTAAGCAAAGGGAGTAAATGTATTCAAGAGGGATACGTTATATGTTCAGTGCAGTTTTATAGAGTAAAGTAAATATGACTGACATCTAAGCAAAGGGAGTAAATGTATTTAAGGGGGATACGTTATATGTTCAGTGCAGTTTTATAGAGTAAAGTAAATATGACTGACATCTAAGCAAAGGGAGTAGATGTATTCAAGGCGGATACGTTATATGTTCAGTGCAGTTATATAGAGTAAAGTAAATATGACTGACATCTAAGCAAAGGGAGTAAATGTATTCAAGGGAGATACGTTATATGTTCAGTGCAGTTTTATAGAGTAAAGTAAATATGACTGACATCTAAGCAAAGGGAGTAAATGTATTCAAGGGGGATACGTTATATGTTCAGTGCAGTTTTATAGAGTAAAGTAAATATGACTGACATCTAAGCAAAGGGAGTAAATGTATTCAAGGGGGATACGTTATATGTTCAGTGCAGTTTTATAGAGTAAAGTAAATATGACTGACATCTAAGCAAAGGGAGTAGATGTATTCAAGGCGGATACGTTATATGTTCAGTGCAGTTATATAGAGTAAAGTAAATATGACTGACATCTAAGCAAAGGGAGTAAATGTATTCAAGGGGGATACGTTATATGTTCAGTGCAATTTTATAGAGTAAAGTAAATATGACTGACATCTAAGCAAAGGGAGTAAATGTATTCAAGGGGGATACGTTATATGTTCAGTGCAGTTTTATAGAGTAAAGTAAATATGACTGACATCTAAGCAAAGGGAGTAAATGTATTCAAGGGGGATACGTTATATGTTCAGTGCAGTTTTATAGAGTAAAGTAAATATGACTGACATCTAAGCAAAGGGAGTAGATGTATTCAAGGCGGATACGTTATATGTTCAGTGCAGTTATATAGAGTAAAGTAAATATGACTGACATCTAAGCAAAGGGAGTAAATGTATTCAAGGGAGATACGTTATATGTTCAGTGCAGTTATATAGAGTAAAGTAAATATGACTGACATCTAAGCAAAGGGAGTAAATGTATTCAAGGGGGATACGTTATATGTTCAGTGCAGTTTTATAGAGTAAAGTAAATATGACTGACATCTAAGCAAAGGGAGTAAATGTATTCAAGGGGGATACGTTATATGTTCAGTGCAGTTTTATAGAGTAAAGTAAATATGACTGACATCTAAGCAAAGGGAGTAAATGTATTCAAGGGGGATACGTTATATCTTCAGTGCAGTTATATAGAGTAAAGTAAATATGACTGACATCTAAGCAAAGGGAGTAGATGTATTCAAGGGGGATACGTTATATGTTCAGTGCAGTTATATAGAGTAAAGTAAATATGACTGACATCTAAGCAAAGGGAGTAGATGTATTCAAGGGGGATACGTTATATGTTCAGTGCAGTTATATAGAGTAAAGTAAATACGACTGACATCTAAGCAAAGGGAGTAGATGTATTCAAGGGGGATACGTTATATGTTCAGTGCAGTTATATAGAGTAAAGTAAATATGACTGACATCTAAGCAAAGGGAGTAGATGTATTCAAGGGGGATACGTTATATGTTCAGTGCAGTTATATAGAGTAAAGTAAATATGACTGACATCTAAGCAAAGGGAGTAGATGTATTCTAGGGGGATACGTTATATGTTCAGTGCAGTTATATAGAGTAAAGTAAATATGACTGACATCTAAGCAAAGGGAGTAGATGTATTCAAGGGGGATACGTTATATGGCCAGTGCAGTTATATAGAGTAAAGTAAATATGACTGACATCTAAGCAAAGGGAGTAGATGTATTCAAGGGGGATACGTTATATGGTCAGTGCAGTTATATAGAGTAAAGTAAGTATGACTGACATCTAAACAAAGGGAGTAGATGTATTCAAGGGGGATACGTTATATGTGCACTGCAGTTATCTAGAGTAAAGTAAATATGACTGACATCTAAGCAAAGGGAGTAGATGTATTCTAGGGGGATACGTTATATGTTTAGTGCAGTTATATAGAGTAAAGTAAATATGACTGACATCTAAGCAAAGGGAGTAGATGTATTCAAGGGGAATACGTTATATGTTCAGTGCAGTTATATAGAGTAAAGTAAATATGACTGACATCTAAGCAAAGGGAGTAGATGTATTCAAGGGGGATACGTTATATGGCCAGTGCAGTTATATAGAGAAAAGTAAATATGACTGACATCTAAGCTAAGGGAGTAGATGTATTCAAGGGGGATACGTTATATGGTCAGTGCAGTTATAAAGAGTAAAGTAAATATGACTGACATCTAAGCAAAGGGAGTAGATGTATTCAAGACGGATACGTTATATGTTCAATGCAGTTATTTAGAGTAAAGTAAATATGACTGACATCTAAGCAAAGGGAGTAGATGTATTCTAGGGGGATACGTTATATGTTTAGTGCAGTTATATAGAGTAAAGTAAATATGACTGACATCTAAGCAAAGGGAGTAGATGTATTCAAGGGGGACACGTTATATGGCCAGTGCAGTTATATAGAGTAAAGTAAATATGACTGACATCTAAGCAAAGGGAGTAAATGTATTCAAGGGGGATACGTTATATTTTCAGTGCAGTTTTATAGAGTAAAGTAAATATGACTGACATCTAAGCAAAGGGAGTAAATGTATTCAAGGGGGATACGTTATATGTTCAGTGCAGTTTTATAGAGTAAAGTAAATATGACTGACATCTAAGCAAAGGGAGTAAATGTATTCAAGGGGGATACGTTATATGTTCAGTGCAGTTTTATAGAGTAAAGTAAATATGACTGACATCTAAGCAAAGGGAGTAAATGTATTCAAGGGGGATACGTTATATGTTCAGTGCAGTTTTATAGAGTTAAGTAAATATGACTGACATCTAAGCAAAGGGAGTAAATGTATTCAAGGGGGATACGTTATATGTTCAGTGCAGTTTTATAGAGTAAAGTAAATATGACTGACATCTAAGCAAAGGGAGTAAATGTATTTAAGGGGGATACGTTATATGTTCAGTGCAGTTTTATAGAGTAAAGTAAATATGACTGACATCTAAGCAAAGGGAGTAGATGTATTCAAGGCGGATACGTTATATGTTCAGTGCAGTTATATAGAGTAAAGTAAATATGACTGACATCTAAGCAAAGGGAGTAAATGTATTCAAGGGAGATACGTTATATGTTCAGTGCAGTTTTATAGAGTAAAGTAAATATGACTGACATCTAAGCAAAGGGAGTAAATGTATTCAAGGGGGATACGTTATATGTTCAGTGCAGTTTTATAGAGTAAAGTAAATATGACTGACATCTAAGCAAAGGGAGTAAATGTATTCAAGGGGGATACGTTATATGTTCAGTGCAGTTTTATAGAGTAAAGTAAATATGACTGACATCTAAGCAAAGGGAGTAGATGTATTCAAGGCGGATACGTTATATGTTCAGTGCAGTTATATAGAGTAAAGTAAATATGACTGACATCTAAGCAAAGGGAGTAAATGTATTCAAGGGGGATACGTTATATGTTCAGTGCAGTTTTATAGAGTAAAGTAAATATGACTGACATCTAAGCAAAGGGAGTAAATGTATTCAAGGGGGATACGTTATATGTTCAGTGCAGTTATATAGAGTAAAGTAAATATGACTGACATCTAAGCAAAGGGAGTAAATGTATTCAAGGGGGATACGTTATATGTTCAGTGCAGTTTTATAGAGTAAAGTAAATATGACTGACATCTAAGCAAAGGGAGTAGATGTATTCAAGGCGGATACGTTATATGTTCAGTGCAGTTATATAGAGTAAAGTAAATATGACTGACATCTAAGCAAAGGGAGTAAATGTATTCAAGGGAGATACGTTATATGTTCAGTGCAGTTATATAGAGTAAAGTAAATATGACTGACATCTAAGCAAAGGGAGTAAATGTATTCAAGGGGGATACGTTATATGTTCAGTGCAGTTTTATAGAGTAAAGTAAATATGACTTACATCTAAGCAAAGGGAGTAAATGTATTCAAGGGGGATACGTTATATGTTCAGTGCAGTTTTATAGAGTAAAGTAAATATGACTGACATCTAAGCAAAGGGAGTAAATGTATTCAAGGGGGATACGTTATATCTTCAGTGCAGTTATATAGAGTAAAGTAAATATGACTGACATCTAAGCAAAGGGAGTAGATGTATTCAAGGGGGATACGTTATATGTTCAGTGCAGTTATATAGAGTAAAGTAAATATGACTGACATCTAAGCAAAGGGAGTAGATGTATTCAAGGGGGATACGTTATATGTTCAGTGCAGTTATATAGAGTAAAGTAAATACGACTGACATCTAAGCAAAGGGAGTAGATGTATTCAAGGGGGATACGTTATATGTTCAGTGCAGTTATATAGAGTAAAGTAAATATGACTGACATCTAAGCAAAGGGAGTAGATGTATTCAAGGGGGATACGTTATATGTTCAGTGCAGTTATATAGAGTAAAGTAAATATGACTGACATCTAAGCAAAGGGAGTAGATGTATTCTAGGGGGATACGTTATATGTTCAGTGCAGTTATATAGAGTAAAGTAAATATGACTGACATCTAAGCAAAGGGAGTAGATGTATTCAAGGGGGATACGTTATATGGCCAGTGCAGTTATATAGAGTAAAGTAAATATGACTGACATCTAAGCAAAGGGAGTAGATGTATTCAAGGGGGGTACGTTATATGGTCAGTGCAGTTATATAGAGTAAAGTAAGTATGACTGACATCTAAACAAAGGGAGTAGATGTATTCAAGGGGGATACGTTATATGTGCACTGCAGTTATCTAGAGTAAAGTAAATATGACTGACATCTAAACAAAGGGAGTAGATGTATTCTAGGGGGATACGTTATATGTTTAGTGCAGTTATATAGAGTAAAGTAAATATGACTGACATCTAAGCAAAGGGAGTAGATGTATTCAAGGGGAATACGTTATATGTTCAGTGCAGTTATATAGAGTAAAGTAAATATGACTGACATCTAAGCAAAGGGAGTAGATGTATTCAAGGGGGATACGTTATATGGCCAGTGCAGTTATATAGAGAAAAGTAAATATGACTGACATCTAAGCAAAGGGAGTAGATGTATTCAAGGGGGATACGTTATATGGTCAGTGCAGTTATATAGAGTAAAGTAAATATGACTGACATCTAAGCAAAGGGAGTAGATGTATTCAAGACGGATACGTTATATGTTCAATGCAGTTATATAGAGTAAAGTAAATATGACTGACATCTAAGCAAAGGGAGTAGTTGTATTCAAGGGAGACACGTTATATGTTCAATGCAGTTATATAGAGTAAAGTAAATATGATTGACATCTAAGCAAAGGGAGTAGATGTATTCAAGGGGGATACGTTATATGTTCAGTGCAGTTATATAGAGTAAAGTAAATATGAATGACATCTAAGCAAATGGAGTACATGTATTCAAGGGGGACACGTTATATGTTCAATGCAGTTATATAGAGTAAAGTAAATATGAATGACATCTAAGCAAAGGGAGTAGATGTATTCAAGGGGGACACGTTATATGTTCAATGCAGTTATATAGAGTAAAGTAAATATGAATGACATCTAAGCAAAGGGAGTAGATGTATTCAAGGGGTATACGTTATATGTTCAGTGCAGTTATATAGAGTAAAGTAAATATGACTGACATCTAAGCAAAGGGAGTAGATGTATTCAAGGGGGATACGTTATATGTTCAGTGCAGTTACATAGAGTAAAGTAAATATGACTGACATCTTAACAAAGGGAGTAGATGTATTCAAGGGGGATACGTTATATGTTTAGTGCAGTTATATAGAGTAAAGTAAATATGAATGACATCTAAGCAAAGGGAGTAGATGTATTCAAGGCGGATACGTTATATGTTCAATGCAGTTATATAGAGTAAAGTAAATATGACTGACATCTAAGCAAAGGGAGTAGATGTATTCTAGGAGGATACGTTATATGTTTAGTGCAGTTATATAGAGTAAAGTAAATATGATTGACATCTAAGCAAATGGAGTACATGTATTCAAGGGGGATACGTTATATGTTCAGTGCAGTTATATAGAGTAAAGTAAATATGACTGACATCTAAGCAAAGGGAGTAGATGTATTCAAGGGGGATACGTTATATGTTCAGTGCAGTTATATAGAGTAAAGTAAATATGACTGACATCTAAGCAAATGGAGTACATGTATTCAAGGGGGATACGTTATATGTTCAGTGCAGTTATATAGAGTAAAGTAAATATGACTGACATCTAAGCAAAGGGAGTAGATGTATTCAAGGGAGATACGTTATATGTTCAGTGCAGTTATATAGAGTAAAGTAAATATGATTGACATCTAAGCAAATGGAGTACATGTATTCAAGGGGGATACGTTATATGTTCAGTGCAGTTATATAGAGTAAAGTAAATATGACTGACATCTAAGCAAAGGGAGTAGATGTATTCAAGGGGGATACGTTATATGTTCAGTGCAGTTATATAGAGTAAAGTAAATATGACTGACATCTAAGCAAAGGGAGTAGATGTATTCAAGGGGGATACGTTATATGTTCAGTGCAGTTATATAGAGTAAAGTAAATATGACTGACATCTAAGCAAAGGGAGTAAATGTATTCAAGGGGAATACGTTATATGTTCAGTGCAGTTATATAGAGTAAAGTAAATATGACTGACATCTAAGCAAATGGAGTACATGTATTCAAGGGGGATACGTTATATGTTCAGTGCAGTTATATAGAGTAAAGTAAATATGACTGACATCTAAGCAAATGGAGTACATGTATTCAAGGGGGATACGTTATATGTTCAGTGCAGTTATATAGAGTAAAGTAAATATGACTGACATCTAAGCAAAGGGAGTAGATGTATTCAAGGGGGATACGTTATATGTTCAGTGCAGTTATATAGAGTAAAGTAAATATGACTGACATCTAAGCAAAGGGAGTAGATGTATTCAAGGGGGATACGTTATATGTTCAGTGCAGTTATATAGAGTAAAGTAAATATGACTGACATCTAAGCAAAGGGAGTAGATGTATTCAAGGGGGATACGTTATATGTTCAGTGCAGTTATATAGAGTAAAGTAAATATGACTGACATCTAAGCAAAGGGAGTAAATGTATTCAAGGGGGATACGTTATATGTTCAGTGCAGTTATATAGAGTAAAGTAAATATGACTGACATCTAAGCAAATGGAGTACATGTATTCAAGGGGGATACGTTATATGTTCAGTGCAGTTATATAGAGTAAAGTAAATATGACTGACATCTAAGCAAAGGGAGTAGATGTAATCAAGGGGGATATGTTATATGTTCAGTGCAGTTATATGAAGTAAAGTAAATATGACTGACATCTAAGCAAATGGAGTACATGTATTCAAGGGGGATACGTTATATGTTCAGTGCAGTTATATAGAGTAAAGTAAATATGACTGACATCTAAGCAAAGGGAGTAGATGTATTCAAGAGGGATACGTTATATGTTCAGTGCAGTTATATAAAGTAAAGTAAATATGACTGACATCTAAGCAAATGGAGTACATGTATTCAAGGGGGATACGTTATATGTTCAGTGCAGTTATATAAAGTAAAGTAAATATGACTGACATCTTAGCAAATGGAGTACATGTATTCAAGGGGGATACGTTATATGTCCAGTGCAGTTATATAAAGTAAAGTAAATATGACTGACATCTAAGCAAATGGAGTACATGTATTCAAGGGGGATACGTTATATGTTCAGTGCAGTTATATAGAGTAAAGTAAATATGACTGACATCTAAGCAAAGGGAGTAGATGTATTCAAGGGGGATACGTTATATGTTCAGTGCAGTTATATAGAGTAAAGTAAATATGATTGACATCTAAGCAAAGGGAGTAGATGTATTCAAGGGGGATACGTTATATGTTCAGTGCAGTTATATAGAGTAAAGTAAATATGATTGACATCTAAGCAAATGGAGTACATGTATTAAAGGGGGATACGTTATATGTTCAGTGCAGTTATATAGAGTAAAGTAAGTATGACTGACATCTAAGCAAAGGGAGTAGATGTATTCAAGGGGGATACGTTATATGTTCAGTGCAGTTATATAGAGTAAAGTAAATATGATTGACATCTAAGCAAAGGGAGTAGATGTATTCAAGGGGGATACGTTATATGTTCAGTGCAGTTATATAAAGTAAAGTAAATATGACTGACATCTAAGCAAATGGAGTACATGTATTCAAGGGGGATACGTTATATGTTCAGTGCAGTTATATAGAGTAAAGTAAATATGACTGACATCTAAGCAAAGGGAGTAGATGTATTCAAGACGGATACGTTATATGTTCAATGCAGTTATATAGAGTAAAGTAAATATGACTGACATCTAAGCAAAGGGAGTAGTTGTATTCAAGGGAGACACGTTATATGTTCAATGCAGTTATATAGAGTAAAGTAAATATGATTGACATCTAAGCAAAGGGAGTAGATGTATTCAAGGGGGATACGTTATATGTTCAGTGCAGTTATATAGAGTAAAGTAAATATGAATGACATCTAAGCAAATGGAGTACATGTATTCAAGGGGGACACGTTATATGTTCAATGCAGTTATATAGAGTAAAGTAAATATGAATGACATCTAAGCAAAGGGAGTAGATGTATTCAAGGGGGACACTTTATATGTTCAATGCAGTTATATAGAGTAAAGTAAATATGAATGACATCTAAGCAAAGGGAGTAGATGTATTCAAGGGGTATACGTTATATGTTCAGTGCAGTTATATAGAGTAAAGTAAATATGACTGACATCTAAGCAAAGGGAGTAGATGTATTCAAGGGGGATACGTTATATGTTCAGTGCAGTTACATAGAGTAAAGTAAATATGACTGACATCTTAACAAAGGGAGTAGATGTATTCAAGGGGGATACGTTATATGTTTAGTGCAGTTATATAGAGTAAAGTAAATATGAATGACATCTAAGCAAAGGGAGTAGATGTATTCAAGGCGGATACGTTATATGTTCAATGCAGTTATATAGAGTAAAGTAAATATGACTGACATCTAAGCAAAGGGAGTAGATGTATTCTAGGAGGATACGTTATATGTTTAGTGCAGTTATATAGAGTAAAGTAAATATGATTGACATCTAAGCAAATGGAGTACATGTATTCAAGGGGGATACGTTATATGTTCAGTGCAGTTATATAGAGTAAAGTAAATATGACTGACATCTAAGCAAAGGGAGTAGATGTATTCAAGGGGGATACGTTATATGTTCAGTGCAGTTATATAGAGTAAAGTAAATATGACTGACATCTAAGCAAATGGAGTACATGTATTCAAGGGGGATACGTTATATGTTCAGTGCAGTTATATAGAGTAAAGTAAATATGACTGACATCTAAGCAAAGGGAGTAGATGTATTCAAGGGAGATACGTTATATGTTCAGTGCAGTTATATAGAGTAAAGTAAATATGATTGACATCTAAGCAAATGGAGTACATGTATTCAAGGGGGATACGTTATATGTTCAGTGCAGTTATATAGAGTAAAGTAAATATGACTGACATCTAAGCAAAGGGAGTAGATGTATTCAAGGGGGATACGTTATATGTTTAGTGCAGTTATATAGAGTAAAGTAAATATGACTGACATCTAAGCAAAGGGAGTAGATGTATTCAAGGGGGATACGTTATATGTTCAGTGCAGTTATATAGAGTAAAGTAAATATGACTGACATCTAAGCAAAGGGAGTAAATGTATTCAAGGGGAATACGTTATATGTTCAGTGCAGTTATATAGAGTAAAGTAAATATGACTGACATCTAAGCAAATGGAGTACATGTATTCAAGGGGGATACGTTATATGTTCAGTGCAGTTATATAGAGTAAAGTAAATATGACTGACATCTAAGCAAAGGGAGTAGATGTAATCAAGGGGGATACGTTATATGTTCAGTGCAGTTATATGAAGTAAAGTAAATATGACTGACATCTAAGCAAATGGAGTACATGTATTCAAGGGGGATACGTTATATGTTCAGTGCAGTTATATAGAGTAAAGTAAATATGACTGACATCTAAGCAAAGGGAGTAGATGTATTCAAGAGGGATACGTTATATGTTCAGTGCAGTTATATAAAGTAAAGTAAATATGACTGACATCTAAGCAAATGGAGTACATGTATTCAAGGGGGATACGTTATATGTTCAGTGCAGTTATATAAAGTAAAGTAAATATGACTGACATCTTAGCAAATGGAGTACATGTATTCAAGGGGGATACGTTATATGTCCAGTGCAGTTATATAAAGTAAAGTAAATATGACTGACATCTAAGCAAATGGAGTACATGTATTCAAGGGGGATACGTTATATGTTCAGTGCAGTTATATAGAGTAAAGTAAATATGACTGACATCTAAGCAAAGGGAGTAGATGTATTCAAGGGGGATACGTTATATGTTCAGTGCAGTTATATAGAGTAAAGTAAATATGACTGACATCTAAGCAAAGGGAGTAGATGTATTCAAGGGGGATACGTTATATGTTCAGTGCAGTTATATAGAGTAAAGTAAATATGACTGACATCTAAGCAAAGGGAGTAGATGTATTCAAGGGGGATACGTTATATGTTCAGTGCAGTTATATAGAGTAAAGTAAATATGACTGACATCTAAGCAAAGGGAGTAAATGTATTCAAGGGGAATACGTTATATGTTCAGTGCAGTTATATAGAGTAAAGTAAATATGACTGACATCTAAGCAAATGGAGTACATGTATTCAAGGGGGATACGTTATATGTTCAGTGCAGTTATATAGAGTAAAGTAAATATGACTGACATCTAAGCAAAGGGAGTAGATGTAATCAAGGGGGATACGTTATATGTTCAGTGCAGTTATATGAAGTAAAGTAAATATGACTGACATCTAAGCAAATGGAGTACATGTATTCAAGGGGGATACGTTATATGTTCAGTGCAGTTATATAGAGTAAAGTAAATATGACTGACATCTAAGCAAAGGGAGTAGATGTATTCAAGAGGGATACGTTATATGTTCAGTGCAGTTATATAAAGTAAAGTAAATATGACTGACATCTAAGCAAATGGAGTACATGTATTCAAGGGGGATACGTTATATGTTCAGTGCAGTTATATAAAGTAAAGTAAATATGACTGACATCTTAGCAAATGGAGTACATGTATTCAAGGGGGATACGTTATATGTCCAGTGCAGTTATATAAAGTAAAGTAAATATGACTGACATCTAAGCAAATGGAGTACATGTATTCAAGGGGGATACGTTATATGTTCAGTGCAGTTATATAGAGTAAAGTAAATATGACTGACATCTAAGCAAAGGGAGTAGATGTATTCAAGGGGGATACGTTATATGTTCAGTGCAGTTATATAGAGTAAAGTAAATATGATTGACATCTAAGCAAAGGGAGTAGATGTATTCAAGGGGGATACGTTATATGTTCAGTGCAGTTATATAGAGTAAAGTAAATATGATTGACATCTAAGCAAATGGAGTACATGTATTAAAGGGGGATACGTTATATGTTCAGTGCAGTTATATAGAGTAAAGTAAGTATGACTGACATCTAAGCAAAGGGAGTAGATGTATTCAAGGGGGATACGTTATATGTTCAGTGCAGTTATATAGAGTAAAGTAAATATGATTGACATCTAAGCAAAGGGAGTAGATGTATTCAAGGGGGATACGTTATATGTTCAGTGCAGTTATATAAAGTAAAGTAAATATGACTGACATCTAAGCAAATGGAGTACATGTATTCAAGGGGGATACGTTATATGTTCAGTGCAGTTATATAGAGTAAAGTAAATATGACTGACATCTAAGCAAAGGGAGTAGATGTATTCAAGGGGAATACGTTATATGTTCAGTGCAGTTATATAGAGTAAAGTAAGTATGACTGACATCTAAGCAAAGGGAGTAGATGTATTCAAGGGGGATACGTTATATGTTCAGTGCAGTTATATAGAGTAAAGTAAATATGACTGACATCTAAGCAAAGGGAGTAGATGTATTCAAGGGGGATACGTTATATGTTCAGTGCAGTTATATAGAGTAAAGTAAATATGATTGACATCTAAGCAAATGGAGTACATGTATTAAAGGGGGATACGTTATATGTTCAGTGCAGTTATATAGAGTAAAGTAAATATGACTGACATCTAAGCAAAGGGAGTAGATGTATTCAAGGGGGATACGTTATATGTTCAGTGCAGTTATATAGAGTAAAGTAAATATGACTGACATCTAAGCAAAGGGAGTAGATGTATTCAAGGGGGATACGTTATATGTTCAGTGCAGTTATATAGAGTAAAGTAAATATGATTGACATCTAAGCAAATGGAGTACATGTATTAAAGGGGGATACGTTATATGTTCAGTGCAGTTATATAGAGTAAAGTAAATATGATTGACATCTAAGCAAAGGGAGTAGATGTATTCAAGGGGGATACGTTATATGTTCAGTGCAGTTATATAAAGTAAAGTAAATATGACTGACATCTAAGCAAATGGAGTACATGTATTCAAGGGGGATACGTTATATGTTCAGTGCAGTTCTATATCACTTTTTGTTTTAGAAGCTTGGCTTGGTGTCACTCATAGAGTGAATAGGGAAAGCAGATATTTTCACAAGTGGACTGCCACTTTTTACAAATATCTGTTTTTCAAACACTTATTGACAAATTATTTTTGGTTCTGTTAAATGTAATATTGAATGTTGACAACATATATTACAAATTATTGCAAAGAGGGGATGCCTTTGATGAAACACAGTTCATGGGGATAAGCAAACTTTATTACCTCGAAAGGAATTCATTTTGTATCATGACAGAGCTCGTGTACATGAATGGCAATTAACAGTCACAGATTACATGTAATACAAAACACAGGGAGGGAGGGAAAGAGAGAACCAGGGAGGGAGGGAGAGAGAGATTCGGGGAGGGAGGGAGGGAGAGAGAGAACCGGGGAGGGAGGGAAAGAGAGAATCGGGGAGGTAGGGAGAAAGAGAACCGGGGAGGGAGGGAGGGGGAAATAGAACTAGGGAGGGAGGGAGAGAGAGAACCGGGGAGGGAGGGAGAGAGAGAACCGGGGTTGGAGGGAGGGAGAAAGAGAACCGGGAGGGAGGGAGAGAGAGAACCGGGGAGGGAGGGAGAGAGAGAATCAGGGAGGGAGGGAGAAAGAGAACCGGGGAGGGAGGGAGAGAAAGAACCGGGGAGGGAGGGAGGGAGGGAGAGAGAGAACAGGGGAGGGAGGGAGAGAGAGAACCGGGGTTGGAGGGAGGGAGAAAGAGAACCAGGGAGGGAGGGAGAGAGAGAACCGGGGAGGGAGGGAGAGAGAGAACCAGGGAGGGAGGGAGATAGAGAACCGGGGAGGGAGGGAGAGAGGGAACCGGGGAGGGAGGGAGGGAGAGAGAGAACAGGGGAGGGAGGGAGAGAGAGATTCGGGGATGGAGGGAGGGAGGGATAGAGAGAACCGGGGAGGGAGGGAAAGAGAGAATCGGGGAGGGAGGGAGAGAGAGAGAACCGAGGAGGGAGGGAGTGAGGGAGTGAGGGAGAGAGAGAACCGGGGAGGGAGGGAGAGAGAGAACCGGGGAGGGAGGGAGAGAACCGGGGAGGGAGGGAGGGAGAGAACCGGGGAGGGAGGGAGGGAGGGAGGGAGAGAACCAGGGAGGGAGGGAGAGAGAGAACCGGGGAGGGAGGGAGGGAGAGAACCGGGGAAGGAGGGAGGGATCCGGGAGAGAACCGGGGAGGGAGGGAGGGAGAGAACGGGGGAGGGAATGAGAGAGACAGACAAAGAGAGGGAGATAGACATAGAGGGATAGAGGGAGAGAGAGAACCGGGGAGGGAGGGAGGGAGGGAGAGAGAGAACCGGGGAGGGAGGGAAAGAGAGAATCGCGGAGGGAGGGAGGGAGGGAGGGAGAGAGAGAACCGTGGAGGGAGGGAGAGAGAGAACCGGGGAGGGAGGGAGGGAGAGAACCGGGGAGGGAGGGAGGGAGAGAGAGAACCGGGGAGGGAGGGAGGGAGGGAGGGAGAAAACCGGGGACGGAGGGAGGGAGAGAACCGGGAAGGGAGGGAGAGAGAGATTCGGGGAGGGAGGGAGGGAGAGAACCAGGGAGGGAGTGAAAGAGAGATTCGGGGAGGGAGGGAGAGAGAGAACCGGGGAGGGAGGGAGAGAGAGAACAAGGGAGGGGGGAGAGGGAGAACCGGGGAGGGAGGGAGAGAGAGAACCAGGGAGGGAGGGAGAGAAAGAACCGGGGAGGGAGGGAGAGAGAGAGAGAACAGGGGAGGGAGGGAAGAAGAGAACCAGGGAGGGAGGGGGAAAGAGATTCGGGGAGGGAGGGAGAGGGGGAGAGAGAGAACCGGGGAGGGAGGGAGGGAGAGAACCGGGGAGGGAGGGAGAGAAAGAACCGGGGAGGGAGGGAGAGAGAGAACAGGGGAGGGAGGGAAGAAGAGAACCAGGGAGGGAGAGGGAGTGAGATTCGGGGAGGGAGGGAGAGAGGGAAAGAGAGAACCGGGGAGGGAGGGAGGGAGAGAACCGGGGAGGGAGGGAGGGAGAGAGAGAACCGGGGAGGGAGGGAGGGAGAGAACCGGGGAGGGAGGGAGGGAGAGAACAGGGGAGGGAGGGAGAGAGAGAACCGGGGAGGGAGGGAGAGAGAGAACCGGGGAGGGAGGGAGAGAGTGAACCGGGGAGGGAGGGAGGGAGAGAACCGGGTAGGGAGGGAGGGAGGGAGAGAACCGGGGAGGGAGGGAAAGAGAGCACCGGGGAGGGAGGATTGGAGGGAGAATTGGGGAGGGAGGGAGGGACAGAACCGGGGAGGGAGTGAGAGAGAGAACCGGGGAGGGAGAGAGGGAGAGAACCGGGGATGGAGGGAGGGAGAGAACCGGGGAGGGAGGGAGGTAGAAAGAGAACCAGGGAAGGAGGGAGAGAGAGAACCGGGAAGGGAGGGAGAGAGAGAACCGGGGAGGGAGGGAGGGAGAGAACCGGGGAAGGAGGGAGGGAGAGCACCGGGGAGGGAGGGAGAGAACGGGGGAGGGAGTGAGAGAGACAGACAAAGAGAGGGAGATAGACATAGAGAGATAGAGGGAGAGAGAGAACCGGGGAGGGAGGGAGGGAGGGAGAGAGAGAACCGGGGAGGGAGGGAAAGAGAGAATCGGGGAGGGAGGGAGAGAGAGAACCGAGGAGGGAGGGAGGGAGGGGGGGGGAGGTAGGGAGAGAGAGTACCAGGGAGGGAGGGAGATAAAGAACCGGGGAGGGAGGGAGGGAGAGAACCGGGGAGGGAGGGAGGGAGAGAGAACCGGGGAGGGAGGGAGGTAGAAAGAGAACCAGGGAAGGAGGGAGAGAGAGAACCGGGAAGGGAGGGAGAGAGAGAACCGGGGAGGGAGGGAGGGAGAGAACCGGGGAAGGAGGGAGGGAGAGCACCGGGGAGGGAGGGAGAGAACGGGGGAGGGAGTGAGAGAGACAGACAAAGAGAGTGAGATAGACATAGATAGATAGAGGGAGAGAGAGAACCGGGGAGGGAGCGAGGGAGGGAGAGAGAGAACCGGGGAGGGAGGGAAAGAGAGAATCGGGGAGGGAGGGAGAGAGAGAACCGAAGAGGGAGGGAGGGAGGGAGGGAGGGAGGGAGAGAGAGTACCAGGGAGGGAGGGAGATAGAGAACCGGGGAGGGAGGGAGGGAGAGAACCGGGGAGGGAGGGAGAGAGAGAACCGGGGAGGGAGGGAGAGAGTGAACCGGGGAGGGAGGGAGGGAGAGAACCGGGTAGGGAGGGAGGGAGGGAGAGAACCGGGGAGGGAGGGAAAGAGAGCACCGGGGAGGGAGGATTGGAGGGAGAATTGGGGAGGGAGGGAGGGAGAGAACCGGGGAGGGAGTGAGAGAGAGAACCGGGGAGGGAGAGAGGGAGAGAACCGGGGATGGAGGGAGGGAGAGAACCGGGGAGGTAGGGAGGTAGAAAGAGAACCAGGGAAGGAGGGAGAGAGAGAACCGGGAAGGGAGGGAGAGAGAGAACCGGGGAGGGAGGGAGGGAGAGAACCGGGGAAGGAGGGAGGGAGAGCACCGGGAAGGGAGGGAGAGAACGGGGGAGGGAGTGAGAGAGACAGACAAAGAGAGGGAGATAGACATAGAGAGATAGAGGGAGAGAGAGAACCGGGGAGGGAGGGAGGGAGGGAGAGAGAGAACCGGGGAGGGAGGGAAAGAGAGAATCGGGGAGGGAGGGAGAGAGAGAACCGAGGAGGGAGGGAGGGAGGGGGGGGGGGAGGTAGGGAGAGAGAGTACCAGGGAGGGAGGGAGATAAAGAACCGGGGAGGGAGGGAGGGAGAGAACCGGGGAGGGAGGGAGGGAGAGAGAACCGGGGAGGGAGGGAGGTAGAAAGAGAACCAGGGAAGGAGGGAGAGAGAGAACCGGGAAGGGAGGGAGAGAGAGAACCGGGGAGGGAGGGAGGGAGAGAACCGGGGAAGGAGGGAGGGAGAGCACCGGGGAGGGAGGGAGAGAACGGGGGAGGGAGTGAGAGAGACAGACAAAGAGAGTGAGATAGACATAGATAGATAGAGGGAGAGAGAGAACCGGGGAGGGAGGGAGGGAGGGAGAGAGAGAACCGGGGAGGGAGGGAAAGAGAGAATCGGGGAGGGAGGGAGAGAGAGAACCGAAGAGGGAGGGAGGGAGGGAGGGAGGGAGGGAGGGAGGGAGAGAGAGTACCAGGGAGGGAGGGAGATAGAGAACCGGGGAGGGAGGGAGGGAGAGAACCGGGGAGGGAGGGAGGGAGAGAGAGAACTGGGGAGGGAGGGAGAAAACCGGGGAGGGAGGGAGGGAGAAAACCGGGGAGGGAGGGAGAGAGAGATTCGGGGAGGGAGGGAGGGAGGGAGAGAACCAGGGAGGGAGTGAAAGAGAGATTCAGGGAGGGAGGGAGAGAGAGAACCTGGGAGGGAGGGAGAGAGAGAACAAGGGAGGGGGGAGAGAGAGAACCGGGGAGGGAGGGAGAGAGAGAACCAGGGAGGGAGGGAGAGAAAGAACCGGGGAGGGAGGGAGAGAGAGAGAACAGGGGAGGGAGGGAAGAAGAGAACCAGGGAGGGAGGGGGAGTGAGATTCGGGGAGGGAGGGAGGGAGAGAGGGAGAGAGAGAACCGGGGAGGGAGGGAGGGAGAGAACCGGGGAGGGAGGGAAAGAAAGAACCGGGGAGGGAGGGAGAGAGAGAACAGGGGAGGGAGGGAAGAAGAGAACCAGGGAGGGAGGGGAGTGAGATTCGAGGAGGGAGGGAGAGAGGGAGAGAGAGAACCGGGGAGGGAGGGAGGGAGAGAACCGAGGAGGGAGGGAAAGAGAGCACCGGGGAGGGAGGATTGGAGGGAGAATTGGGGAGGGAGGGAGGGAGAGAACCGGGGAGGGAGTGAGAGAGAGAACCGGGGAGGGAGAGAGGGAGAGAACCGGGGATGGAGGGAGGGAGAGAACCGGGGAGGGAGGGAGGTAGAAAGAGAACCGGGGAAGGAGGGAGAGAGAGAACCGGGAAGGGAGGGAGAGAGAGAACCGGGGAGGGAGGGAGGGAGAGAACCGGGGAAGGAGGGAGGGAGAGCACCGGGGAGGGAGGGAGAGAACGGGGGAGGGAGTGAGAGAGACAGACAAAGAGAGGGAGATAGACATAGAGAGATAGAGGGAGAGAGAGAACCGGGGAGGGAGGGAGGGAGGGAGAGAGAGAACCGGGGAGGGAGGGAAAGAGAGAATCGGGGAGGGAGGGAGAGAGAGAACCGAGGAGGGAGGGAGGGAGGGAGGGATGGAGGGAGGGAGAGAGAGTACCAGGGAGGGAGGGAGATAAAGAACCGGGGAGGGAGGGAGGGAGAGAACCGGGGAGGGAGGGAGGGAGAGAGAACCGGGGAGGGAGGGAGGTAGAAAGAGAACCAGGGAAGGAGGGAGAGAGAGAACCGGGAAGGGAGGGAGAGAGAGAACCGGGGAGGGAGGGAGGGAGAGAACCGGGGAAGGAGGGAGGGAGAGCACCGGGGAGGGAGGGAGAGAACGGGGGAGGGAGTGAGAGAGACAGTCAAAGAGAGGGAGATAGACATAGAGAGATAGAGGGACAGAGAGAACCGGGGAGGGAGGGAGGGAGGGAGAGAGAGAACCGGGGAGGGAGGGAAAGAGAGAATCGGGGAGGGAGGGAGAGAGAACCGAAGAGGGAGGGAGGGAGGGAGGGAGGGAGGGAGGAAGGGAGGGAGGGAGGGAGGGAGGGAGAGAGAGTACCAGGGAGGGAGGGAGATAGAGAACCGGGGAGGGAGGGAGGGAGAGAACCGGGGAGGGAGGGAGGGAGAGAGAGAACCGGGGAGGGAGGGAGAAAACCGGGGAGGGAGGGAGGGAGAGAACCGGGGAGGGAGGGAGAGAGAGATTCGGGGAGGGAGGGAGGGAGGGAGAGAACCAGGGAGGGAGTGAAAGAGAGATTCAGGGAGGGAGGGAGAGAGAGAACCTGGGAGGGAGGGAGAGAGAGAACAAGGGAGGGGGGAGAGAGAGAACCGGGGAGGGAGGGAGGGAGAGAACCGGGGAGGGAGGGAAAGAAAGAACCGGGGAGGGAGGGAGAGAGAGAACAGGGGAGGGAGGGAAGAAGAGAACCAGGGAGGGAGGGGGAGTGAGATTCGAGGAGGGAGGGAGAGAGGGAGAGAGAGAACCGGGGAGGGAGGGAGGGAGAGAACCGGGGAGGGAGGGAGGGAGGGAGAGAACCGGGGAGGGAGGGAGGGAGAGAACCGGGGAGGGAGGGAGGGAGAGAACAGGGGAGGGAGGGAGAGAGAGAACCGGGGAGGGAGGGAGAGAGAGAACCGGGGAGGGAGGGAGAGAGAGAACCGGGGAGGGAGGGAGGGAGAGAACCGGGTAGGGAGGGAGGGAAGGAGAGAACCGGGGAGGGAGGGAAAGAGAGAACCGGGGAGGGAGGATTGGAGGGAGAATCGGGGAGGGAGGGAGGGAGAGAACCGGGGAGGAAGTGAGAGAGAGAACCGGGGAGGGAGGGAGGGACAGAACCGGGGAGGGAGGGAGGGTGAGAACCGGGGAGGGAGAGAGGGAGAAAGAGAACCAGGGAGGGAGGGAGAGAGAGAACCGGGGAGGGAGGGAGAGAGAGAACTGGGGAGGGAGGGAGGGAGAGAACCGGGGAAGGAGGGAGGGAGAGAACCGGGGAGGGAGGGAGGGGTGGAGAGAACGGGGGAGGGAGTGAGAGAGACAGACAAAGAGAGGGAGATAGACATAGAGAGATAGAGGGAGAGAGAGAACCGGGGAGGGAGGGAGGGAGGGAGAGAGAGAACCGGGGAGGGAGGGAAAGAGAGAATCGGGGAGGGAGGGAGAGAGAGAACCGAGGAGGGAGGGAGGGAGGGAGGGAGAGAACCGGGGAGGGAGGGAGAGAGAGAATCAGGGAGGGAGGGAGATAGAGAACCGGGGAGGGAGGGAGAGAGAGAACCGGGGAGGGAGGGAGGGAGGGAGATAGAGAACCGGGGAGGGAGGGAGGGAGAGAACCGGGGAGGGAGGGAGGGAGAGGGAGAACCGGGGAGGGAGGGAGAAAACCGGAGAGGGAGGGAGGGAGAGAACCGGGGAGGGAGGGAGAGAGAGATTCGGGGAGGGAGGGAGGGAGGGAGAGAACCAGGGAGGGAGTGAAAGAGAGATTCAGGGAGGGAGGGAGAGAGAGAACCGGGGAGGGAGGGAGAGAGAGAACAAGGGAGGGGGGAGAGAGAGAACCGGGGAGGGAGGGAGAGAGAGAACCAGGGAGGGAGGGAGAGAGAGAACCAGGGAGGGAGGGAGAGAAAGAACCAGGGAGGGAGGGAGAGAGAGAGAGAGAACAGGGGAGGGAGGGAAGAAGAGAACCAGGGAGGGAGGGGGAGTGAGATTCGGGGAGGGAGCGAGAGAGGGAGAGAGAGAACCGGGGAGGAGGGAGGGAGAGAACCGGGGAGGGAGGGAGAGAAAGAACCGGAGAGGGAGGGAGAGAGAAAACAGGGGAGGGAGGGAAGAAGAGAACCAGGGAGGGAGGGGGAGTGAGATTCGGAGAGGGAGGGAGAGAGGGAGAGAGAGAACCGGGGAGGGAGGGAGGGAGAGAACCGGGGAGGGAGGGAGAGAGAGAACCGTGTAGGGAGGGAGGGAGAGAACCGGGGAGGGAGGTAGAGAGAGAACCGGGGAGGGAGGATTGGAGGGAGAATCGGGGAGGGAGGGAGGGAGAGAACCGGGGAGGGAGGGAGGGAGAGAACCGGGGAGTGAGGGAGGGAGAGAACCGGGGAGGGAGGGAGAGAACCGGGGAGGGAGGGGGAGAGAGAACCGGGAAGGGAGGGAGGGAGAGTACCGGGGAGGGAGGATGAGAGAGAACCGGGGAGGGAGGGAGGGGGGAAGAGAGAGAACCAGGGAGGGAGGGAGGGAGAGAGACAAACAAAGAGAGGGCGATAGACATAGAGAGATAGAGAGAGGGAGAAGATTTTGAAAAGAATGTAGAACTTGAATGTTTACATTTGATTAAGAGAGACTTAAGTTTAATCATCATGAGAGTAAGTTAAACAATTATTTTGTATATTATGAATTTATTGTTAAGTTCAATATCAGAAACTCAGAATCACTATAAAATATTCATAATTTGATGCAGTTACAAATCCTTTGTGTCACACAATTGGTGGAGGTGCTGGTTATGAAAGTTAGCTTACAACTGAACATTCGTAAACAATATGCTGTATTTGCATCACTTTATGAAGCGATGGGTATGACTGGAAGTGATAGTAATGAAGTAGGGTTGCGGCTTTTAAATATTCGTGTAATAAGAATGTACATATGTGAACATTAAACTTTGGGCTTCATATGCGACTTGAACTTATATGTCTTCGGAAAAATAATATGATTACAGATTCACAGTAATATTTCAATTAGCATTCCCTTAATTCGTAAACCACACATGTTGATATGCATAGTAATAGGTAAACGATTAACAATCATTACTCTTTTCTATTATTAATCTTAATAAGTTTAGACTCCTTTCTATTTGTACATAGACATAAGATAAATCTTAAAATATTTTACAAAAATTGAATGAAGTTTGAATGCGAGAATTAGTAGATTTAACTGTGTTGCACATACATTGAATTATTTGTTGGGTTAGAGGGTAAAACATCCCATCACATGACACAATATTCCATGTGTCCATAGAAAACTGTTATCCATATTGGAAGAAATGAGTGTTTAGATATCGCTATATCAGTCAGATCTCTTGAACTACCTTCGAGTTGCCATTTGTTGAAAACATGAAAATGGCCGCTCGATGGGAAATGGACTCGCATTGCTTAAATGAACCAGGTGAATCATTTTAGGACTCTTGTTACTGAGTCAGGAGTATTATCTAGGCATTGATAACACATTTCAGTAAGAACGGCGTGTTACAGAGCCTTTAACTTTTATAGACATGATGTCATACTTGATTTTCACCCATTGAAGTGTGAACAAAATTGAAATCAAGTTCCAGAAACTTTAACTTGAAACATATGTAGGCCATATCTATATGTATATAACTTTTATGTAATACAGTCAAGTCATATCGCATATAAATGTGTAAGTTTTTATATCGATAAGCTTGCTTTTTCAGATTATATAATATTAATATTTCAACTGACCCTATCATTTCATCACATGATGGGCGAACAATGAAACATTATCAATGGCGTGAAAGTAATAGATTAAACTTACCAAAACACTTTATCCAATCATGTTTAGAGTTTCAACAGAATGGGTTGTAGCACTGGATGAAGTGAGAATCCCAGAAATAATCTAACATGACAGGCTCAGATGTCTTGTAGCTCTCGGTAAAATGAAAATCCACCTGAACAAACTCAGAGGCGAGTGGTGGTCTTTAGAAATCTTGCTTTAGTAGCGTCCTACAATAATACAAATAAACATTCACCTGTTGGTCCCTCGTGAAGTAACACCGTCAGTTTCTAAGGAATTCAAACACACAAAAGGTATGCATATGCTCTTCGAACCGGTGAGCGATTCCTCGAGAACACCTTCAGTTATCTGCAAGAAGTAACTATAAATGACTAGTATTGAATACATTCAGGGGACAATGTTTACAATAGTTCATGTTCACCAGTCTGACAGTATGGAAGCTCAAGTGAAACCAGTTATAACACGACATTGAAGAACCACCAGTCCTGTCATACTATGTCTAATTTAACCACTGCTGCAGTCTCTAACATTTCAATGTAAACCTTATGGGGAGTGTTTTGTAAAACATATTAATTTATTATTTTTTTAATTTTTAGTTAATTTTTGAAACTGCATACGTAGTAACTCATTACAAGAAACATATTTGCAATTTAAATAGGAGTTAAAGCGGCCAATATAGTACATGGTCTTAATGTCTTCTCTAACATGTTTCCAATTCGGTAATTTTTCTTGTTGTTTCATTTTGAATATATCGTATTTTACAATTATTATTATCAAATTCAGTACATAGTTTAATTCGCTTTTCACAATATCCTAGGAAGATGTTTTTTTCTAGAGAAGCTTATATTACATCCCGTTTCAAATAACCATTTTTCTATGTATTCCCCTATAGTTTTAACAGCTTAACAAGCATGTAACAGATAGGATTAATCACAGCATTTGTGGATAGGGTCGTGAAAAAGCATATGTACTCCAGCCCGAGTCCGACCAAAAGCTGTATTGACTTGAGTGACGTCAAACGATTGTTGCATGACGTCAACGATTGTTGCATGACGTTACTCTATTGTTACTATGACGTCATTTGACTGTACTCCCAGCTGTTAAAACCAAATTACATTTTCGACTGTATTGTTATCCTTTCGTTGCTGTATTAAATACATAATAAAACAATTATGGATTGGTGAATCGGTCAATAACTGTTTTTATGAACACGAAAAAACATTATTAACGGGGGGACACTCCATTGCGACTGTGAAGCGGATATTGTGACGTCATATTTTAACCATTATGACGTCACGTGGATACATTTTAAATCTTAATTTGTCATAATTGAGATATTGAAAGTTCCTAATCGTATCCCGGATCATACATTTAAAAAATTAATTTGTCATAATTGAGACATTTTAAATTCATATGTCTATATCTATATGTAACTGACGTCAAGTGGACTCGTTAAAAGAATTAACTCGCTCCTCGTGCATTCTCCATTGCGTCATCAAGCAATGACGGTGTACATAGTACTGTGTGATATAGAGAATATCGATTGAAGGCTTTTACAAATGTTAATGCCTTGAAAAACTTAGCAAGGGTTAGCAAGTAGTTTGACAAAATACATCATATAGACAATATATACAATAACAAAGCTCATTTTAAAGGAACAAGTGCACGCTTTTCGCATTCAAATAAGCTATTTCAGGTCATACGAGGACATATAAACTCACTTTAGCTTCCTTTCGGTGCAATAATATACTTATTATTCTTTACAATTGACCTGCATTCAATAATTAAATAGTTGAGAAGTCGAAGACACTCAGGGATATAGATAGGAATAGAAAGAGTCGCTGATATGCAAAACGGGAAATATAGATTGTAGAAAACGGCAGAGCTGGGATTTCATTTAGCTGTTGCATATGCTGTATTCTCTTAACTGACAACAAAGATTTGATAGTCTTCATTAAGGAGTATCTGAAACTTCACCGGTTTGTAATACGCAGTGTAAGCATTGTTGTTACATTTACGATAGCGACTGCCGTTTTTGGTCTTCGAGTTGGGTGCAATTTCTTAATATTGCTGATATTTTAGTTCATGCGGATTTAATGCAACGTTGTATTAAATAGTTCCTGTCTTTCAAAGTTAACTTTAAAACCTGAATACGTACATGTATTCCAGATAAGTGATTGTGAGATCACCTCAATTAGGAATCGAACCCGGGACCTCCGGGTGACAGTCCTACGCTCTACCAGTTGAGCTAAAGGGATATCCCACTAGCCGAAGCCAGTAGAAACACTTTCATCTCACCCTCCACATACACCCCCTCCACAAAGTGACTCGTCCTCGAGTCAAACTTTTACGAGTTATCAAGCACCACAGTTCGACGTACTCAGGGTGTAGTGAGCACTAGGGAGTTGCCCCGGCCCGACGTTGGGCGCCAAATGTAACAGAAGTGATTGTGAGATCACCTCCAGTGGGAATCGAACCCGGGACCTCCGGGTGACAGTCCTACGCTCTACCAGTTGAGCTAAAGGGATATCCCACTAGCCGAAGCAAGTAGGAACACTTTCATCTAACCCTGCCACACACTACCTGAGGATAGATAGTTTGTAATGTTGAGAGGTGTGCATTATCCCATCCTCGGTTACCATTGGTTTTATATATGCTCCGTTACTCTTCACTATATCACCCATGGGAAACTTCACCAGACAAATCTGTACTCAAATTACCCGCCCTTGGCCGGCGTCAGCCAATCAAACCGCTCCGCAGCTTGGACCTGCTATCCAATGACAATTCATATCACTTCGTTGCAAAGCACGCGAGGTTATTCTGTTAGCCACCCGTCACCGGTTATCTCCGTTGACTATTTTCGTCTTATCGTATTGAGTATTTTCTTTGGTTACAGACTTCATCACGCCGGTGTAAGATTGAAAACGTACCCGCGTTGAAAACACACCCGGCGGGTCATCTTACCGTTATGCGACACCTACTCTTGACTAGAAGCTGTTACTATGGCAACGGGGTACATTGAGTTTACACCGTGAACCTGATGGGGGTACATATTAAAGAAATGTATCGACCGTCAGCCAAATGGAAATGAGTAATACTATTTTACTGTGTGATAATTTTATTAAATGAAACACTTCATGCATTTGTTTAATAAGATCATTAAACATTTCATTTTACCCCATCATTTTTCATTTAGCGGAGAAAAGTATTATTTTTGTACTTATATGCTGGGGTTTTGGAGAACGTAATACTATTTTACTGTGTGATAATTTTATTAAATGAACACTTCATGCATTTGTTTAATAAGATTATTAAACATTTCATTTTACCCAATCATTTTTCATTTAGCGGAGAAAAGTATTATTTTTGTACTTATGTGCTAAAGAATCAATATTTGACTAAGTTGTGTTCTATCGTTGGGAGTCCCGGATTTTATAAAATATAAAAATGAACTTTGTATGATGTGTATGTACTCGCACTCGGTCTCTGGGGCACTCCCTTTGTCCTATGACATGTTCTGTTTATAAAATGAAGTGTTATTTTCGAATAAATACGGACAGATCTCACAATTATTCTGTAACATGTTACTACTCTGTAGTCTGAAGGAGTAGTAGATATGTCAACTGTCTTAGTTAACCATTGTTTTAAAGGCCCTGCATCACTTTTTATGCATATAATATTTTCTCAAATTTGCTATTTATTATTGAAGTTCATACAACATATTGTTACGTCAGAGGATAAACTGTCTCAATACCACGACCCGATCAGCCGTAAGCCTATCCATAGACAACGTTTTTTCCCGTTTTGGTAGCAAATGGTGCGTCGTATGAAGCAACACTTTTATTGATATCTTACATGTATGTGTGAGAGATAGATTTATGTATGGTCTCATTTAAATTTGAGAGTCACACAGCATTAATTAGCAAGTGTGTTAAAGGCACTGCAACATGTTTTGGCATATAACATTAAACTAAAATTTGCCATTTGTTATTGAATTTTATGCACTATACATATATTGTTACGGTAGAGGGTAAAACATCTCATTACACAATCTGATAAGCTGTATGCATAGAAAACGGTCATCACTAATGGGTATGACGTATTATTCGAAATCTTTTGGGAACTTTGGAAAGTGTGAGTGGATATTTGTAGCTCTGAGAGTTCAGACGGTTGCCCATTCTATCACATGGTGCCATATTTAAAACTCTACTCTGAGTATTTAGGTATCGCTCCATCATTCAGATTACTTCAACTATAATATACCTTAGAGTGGTCAGTTTAATGTGAACACCTTATAAAGGCCGCTTGAAGGGAAATTGACTGTACCGTGTACATTCATTTTTTAAGCATTTTTTATTGGTTGAGGATTATTATGTAGCCATTGGTAACACATATTTTCTTTTTCGCGTGAACACTTTATTTCAGTAACAACGGCGTGCTATGTACAGTGCTTTCCATTGCTTTTATTAATGACATTCACATTTCACCTCATATGAACATGGATGTAAACTAGTGTCTAAAAGAAACGATACCAAGTTTTTGAGCGGCCATTACAGGAAAACTGAACGACACAGAAATGTATAATTGGTATTATTCTTTTGAGATTTCGTTAAATTTACATGTGTACAAAATTCATTTCAATCAGTACTTTGCATTCATTGGTACAGGTCTGTATTGACGTGGGGGTTCTGAAAATGAAAATTTCATTCACACGAATGACGGAGACAAATGTTGAAAATGTCAAAAGAGGTATTCGGTATGTCCATTCCAAGCGTCAGTACGGGCTAGTACACGTCTACGGGTTGATGACGTCAGACGTCGGATGACGTCATAAGATAATTATAGCTTTGTCATTCATCAAGGAGGCGATAAGCTGACTTGATGGACGCAATTCAGAGCAAAAATTGTCACTTATTCTTCGGTACTAACGCTGTCTATCATTGTTCTTGAAGATGCAAAATCTTCTCCCATATGAGAGCATGTCCAGTGCTCGTCTCGCTGTTGCCAACGTTGAATTCGTCTGTTTGTTTACTCGTTGTTGAGGCCTCATGGACGACGTGTTCAGATATCTCTTGTTTGTCTGCAAAATGTAATCACGTGTCTCAGTGACGTCTTTGACGTTAACGTCGTAATGATGAATGGGTTTCGGAGATAAATACCCGGAGATGGCGGTCTTCAATAAGCGTAATCATCTTCTTCTCTACCTGCATGTTGTCCGATCTGTTTCACGTAACCGTTGCGTTAATCTGGTGACAACTATGCGCGCGCAACAGAACCTTTTGGCGTCGTCGGCGTGTGCGACTCGCTATGTGACAATTCCAAAGGCTCTCTCACTCTCAATGGCTGTAAACCCGATATTTTCGTCTGTGCTTTTTGTTGCTGTGATACCAACGTGTATGGTCAGCTGTTATATACACTTCATCTGCAGTTGCAAACTATGCTACCTAAAATAATGTCATTTTCACAAAGTGCACCATTTCTCCGGATGTGATAAAATGTTCTCGGTATTTTCGATTGAATACACTGCATTCGTGATGTGGGATACGCAAAACCATGTGTTCATACGAAGAAAGTCACTTTGTAAAAAGATATTTGAAAAAATGGATGGTGTCGTTTCTTTTGGACACTAGTTATTTTATCCTGGTTGAGTGGATTATGGGTTGAAACATACGCAATATCAATGGAATCAGTTTTTTCCTTTGTGTTGACTTTCGGAAGTTCTCTTCTGTTAATTGTTAAAAGTTAAGGTATTCTATTTTCGACTAGAAGCGTTTGGTATCCTCTTCTGTACAGTCAAAGAGTTCTCCGAGTCAAAGGTTTCTTGCATCCTCATTAGAACATACCGTGCAAATACGCCTGGCTAAGTTCTAAGGGCTTTTCAGACCGTTTGGTGTGTTGTTAGTTTTTATATTGATTCTTATGTGTATTTAAAGAATGAATTTGAACATATGTTTAATGTTATTGAATTATTTTGTGATGTTATATTATGAGATAAGTACGTTATTATCACGTTGTGAGGACATAAATCTCAACGTTTCATTTCTACGTTTTAGTGACGTGATAGGCACGTCACCTACAACGTCGTCACAAGGTTGGTAATTTACGTTAGGTGTTACGTACTAAATACGTTGTAACAACGTCAAGAAATTACGTTACCAAAATACGACCTTCCCACAACGTCAGGATTACGTTGTGTGTTAGCTGGGCTTTAACCATACCCAGAAAAGAGCGTATGCAAATGAAAAAGTTACGTACGAAGGATTAAGTCTAATCCCATATGACAATGGAGCTGAGCGAGCTATTATACCTTCGTGAAAAGATATGTAATTGCAAACTCCGGTACCCCGAAATCCACATACTAGTAACTACGGTAACAAAAGATATATGCCGTCAGACATATTTTTTGTTCGTACCTGAAGAGTGACATGATCGGTTGGTTGTAAAATATATCCGTTTCCAAAAGTCCAAACAATATCCTGGAGAGAAATTTCATTATCACGTATTTGTACATACAATATGATTCATTTAAGGAATGTCTCTTGTTAACCATGTGTAAATGGCCATAATATGGAGCCGTCGTTTAATACTTTTTTTCACACGCCAGTTATCAACAAAATAATTACTAATTGTACTTCCTAATATTTCCTCAAACTGCTTACCCTATTATGTCGGGGCCTGTTTTTGTATCTTTGATTGTTTTGCAATGTACACCACCGAATAACAAAACATTATTGTTTAGTACACTGCACACTTTCAAGTATAAAAGCCTTAGCTCATCTATCAGGAAATAACTTTGGGTGTTTTCCAACCAAAATCTTAATGCTCCTAGTCCCAATTTCTGGGTAATATTAGAATAAAAACTTGTCATTTCAAATGTAACTTTTAACATCAAATAATTAAAGAAATCAATTGTGCCTCTGGTGTAACCTTATACTTTCTTAAGATACGGTTTCAATGAAATGGCAATAATATTACTCAAACGATGGGTTTCGCAACTTTTACTCGTTTTAATGAAGGTCTTTGAGATGCTTATATGGTTATAAAACATGTATTTGGAGAAATGTTTAACATCTTTCAGTTCCATTACCTGACACGCGCATTGACTTATTGTGTGAACAAACATAAGGTATAGTGTCATAGGACAAATATTATTATTCATATTATTCATCAAATGAAATCTCTGCTTTTGACAGAAGTGGAAACAATTATTTGATTTAAGCTCATCGGGCCTGAAAGGGCTACGGGATGGAGCGGCGCCCAGCATCCGTCCGTCCGTAGGTCTGTAAACTTTTCTCTTTTTCGACTTCCTCTCTAGAACCAGTGATTATTGAGAGCTGAGATAGTTCGTACAGACTCTTTGGTCAATGGGGATTCTAAACTGTAGATTTGGTGACCCTGTGACCCCAAATATGGCGAAACCGCATTATAGCTGTTTTCATCCATATTTAATCAATATAATGTATACTATAAGTATACTATCAATACAATATTTGTAATTTAAGTACATTGTAATCGAGTTTAATCCAGAATAGCAGCGATATAGCGATATAGTATTTATTTATTTTACAAACGAGTTTACAAAAGAGGTAGTCATGCAGATACAGGTACCGCATTTAACATAATCTGACACAATTTGCAAAATTAATAAAAAAAACTATTATTATATCCTTTTTGACAATATATATATATATATATATATATATGAAATTAATAACAAAATCTAAGATCAAATAAGCATTGCATTGTCTGTGTTTTAGACTCTCTGTTGACATACAGTAATTCAAACAAGTGGCTATATGTTGTTTTGGTGTATATTGGATGTCCCCATTTAAACATCTCAAAAACATTTAATGTTGTTTAAACTGTAGAAGAAAATGCTTGTTTCTGGAAAGAAATTGTCTGATAATAAATCAAACGAAAGTTATAAGGTGATAACCGTCATATCAGATCACGTTCTTAAAATCGGTACACAGTCTTAAAAATGAACATTACTGTTCAAATTGACTGTATCTTTCTTAAAGAAAACACTCTACCCATCAACACTACACCGTTTCATGACCTTGGTAGACAAATGCAATGAAGTGTGGTTTGAAAAATTGAATGTTATATGTATGTTATATGTTCACATTTATACATAGTGCTGACATAAATATTATGACATTAATTAGTATAAAGGTCACAGAACAAGCATACTCAAATCATTTGATGAAGTAATAGGTAGAGGAACAAACTGAAAACATTTTTATATTCATGTTTTTATTCATGATGAAGCATATAGAGTACTTAGGTAATACATATTTTCAAATTAATACAGGCTTACAATGCAACGATATATATGACATTAAAAAACATCACAACAAATATAAATAATGTTCATATTGCTTATGGATGCAAGAGGTTTCAATTACAATATTAATCTATGATGATTGACAACGATTTTCTTCTGATTAACCATTGATTTGTTACGTTTCTGTTAACCTTGAAAGGAAATAAAGAAACGACGACGCATGCGCCAAGGATTTAAAAACTCGTAGGTTGTCATAATGACAATGAAGACTTGTCAACTTGCAACACGCATATTTTGTCATCAAATGTAGCTGTAATCAAGGTATATTATCGATGGGTGTTTTTCAAAGACGGTATTAGTATATTGGTGTAGGCAATGTAAATTTACTATCCAACCTGATATGTCAACTTCCATTGTCAAAGTAACAACGCTCATTAAGTACACACCCTAGTTGTTTTTGGTTGATTCAATATTCTAAAAGAACTTAGATGCATTTGATTATGCACAATAGAGTAACATTTATCTGCAGTAGTTCGAAAAATGTACCATTACTGAAAAAACTATACACCCCTCCTGACTGGGACAGTTAATGACCAGTAGATTCCTAAATAATAATCAACTGATAACACAATAGAGTGACGTCGTGACCATTGATTAATATCAGAGAAAATACTTTTTTCAGAGTCTGAGGTTTATAGAACGAAATAAAACGCCGTGGTTGTATTCGAACTTACAAACCTCCAGTCACGTCACACCACTATACTGCCTATAACATTATACTCAATAATTCCTATGTGGATGTATTATCCCGGAGATTATCACATAATCCCTGGGATTCTAAGGTAATTTCCCTCTTCCCCAGGCAATCGTCTTCATAATGCCCCTCTTCAAATGTTAAGTTTAAGATTAAAGTTGGTGTATGTTATGTCGAACTGTATTGAAAAACAACTGTTAATTCAAACATCAATCAATGTGTTTTTGGAATAACCCGTCGCGAACCCGATACCTCCATACTCCTGCACACCAAGCGCAGCGATGATACCACTGTGCAACAGGGACTAGGCTGATGAGGTGGTTTCTTGTTTCCTTTATACCCAACTGCCTTTCACTGAATGGGGATATTTTACGGACGACTCCTTTACTGTTTCGCACTATCAATTAGAACAGATTGAACGGATGATATCGGATCTGTGCGAAGCGCTCTAAAATACCTTCTAATGCGTTTGAATGTATTTGATGTTTGTTTTACACAATAAATGACGTCTTTTTATTGTTAAAGTACCGGGAACCTCGAGGGGTACGTTTTGCAGAAATGATTATGACATCAGTTAAGAAAATAACACTACCACTTAATTTTGTTCAAATCAAATCGGAAATAGTTTAAAATTAGCTTTTTAAATGTACCTCTCGAAAACAATCGTCAAACGTTTCAATTAGCCAATCACGCCTTGCCACGCTTTAGGCACCTGGGCAACCTGAGCAAGCGTCTCGATAGTGTTATTGTTTACATTATTGAATCGAAGGGGTCACGTATTTTCACTGATTGTGTCTGTTACAACAATTACTAAGTTATGTCAACAAGTCGAGACACATAACGTCATTAAGTTGATTAGCTTTTCTTGTTACGAACATGTGTGTTTGAAAGCTAATCTAAGGACAATCTAAGATAATGCCGAGGAAATGTATTTAGATTTTCGCGATCTCGCATTGAGACATCTAACAAATACAACGGATAGACTTAATTTATCTGCATTGCATCTTATTAAGCACTGACAGAAAATAATACAACACACTTTACATAACACTAACAGTTACATGTGTCTTTTTCGAGGTAAGTACTGGTAGCTTAATTTCGTTTCGTGTCCAGTCCGAAATGGCTTCTACGATTTCCAAAATTGAAATGGAGTGGAGCGAATTTATTCCACATGATGGAAACAGGGTAAAAGCAAATTGCACATACGATTTATTTAAGTCTTTATAACTTATTCATTTAAAAATACCAACTGATTAAAACAAATATCCATTGCATAAATACATATAATTTATGAAAATCTAAATGAAAGCGAAAAATTATATCGATATCTTATTGGGTTTTTTTAATGAAAGAAGTATTAAAACTGGATGAACTAGAATGATATAGACAGCATATCGTAAGTTGTTCATTTCAATAAGCAAACATAATTTATAACCGATATTGAAATTGGAGCAAGAGGTGCATATTCAAATGTTAACTACTTTTGACACATAACGGTTCAAAATAACGGGATGCGGTGTTTTCGTAGACCAGACGGGTTCGTAGACGTGAGGAATTCGTAGACGAGGTGGATTCGTAACCGGTGGATTCGTAGAAGTAGTATTTATATACAATATAAGACTATAGACACTGTATATTTTGTGAAATACGAAACTATGACATAGTACGTGAAATACGAAACTATGCTGTGCACATGGTTTATATTATACTAATTTGTAGCATATATACCATATGCATGTTTGTATATGAAAGTGGATCTTCACAGTATGAAACAACTAAATGTACAATATGTTGTGAGTTGCTTTGATTGTAGCCGGTGTAATTCACAACTTGTAATGTTGTAATGTAAGTAATGTAATATAAGTAAATTAGGTTGTCGGTTTAACGACTTTATAAAAACAAGATGTTGAGATGTGTTTTGATTGTCAATGACTTACCGTACTTGATCTTCGCCGACGTCTGCTAATCTCCCGTTTGTTGTTGATTGATGCTGCATATGGGTATTCTAAAATGGATTATAGATTATACTTACCATATTTCTTTATTTATTTCAAACAAAATCATTCTCCAACAAAAAATAACAACACTGAGTGTCTTATTGCTTTATCAAAATACTACGTCTACGAATCCACCGCCAATCCGTCTACGAATCCACCGGAAACATACGTCTACGAACCCATCTGGTCTACGAAATCACCTACAGCCAAAACAACGTACCTGTTCAAAATAAACGAATAATCCCTGTGTATATGTCCTTTACAAAATCAATGCATGCTCCACAAAACTGAACCTACATTGGGCACCGGTTGGTACTGAATGTGACAGAAGGAACAACATGTGACCACATCTGTGACACTGATACACAGAGAAAATGTGACCACATCTGAGACACTGAGACACATGACAACACACAACCAGTATTGAATAAACACCAATTAGACCCCGTCTCGGGTGTATTGCTAAAACAACATAATAGTCTACACTGTCTAAAAACAATGTTACTTTGTTTCATGTTTCCACGAATCGACTAAAAAAAGTATGATTAAATAAAATCACACAAGTTGATTGATATGAGAAGCGTGTCAGAATTCATATAGAAATGTTTAACATAACTGTCTTAAATTAAGGTTTGCCTCAGAACACAAGAAGTATATTATATTCCAAATATCTATATTTAACGTACTAAGGGTGATTTAAAAGTGGACATCGAAGAACACCTTGTGACTTTGTATTATATTAAATACAACGACTGTCAAACATTAATTATTTTTTTTTTAAATAAAATTTTACACACTTTAATTAGCCAAATATTTTATCCTCATTCCTGTGTTTCATAAAATGGATGGTGTTCTCTTCATTATAAAGCCATCTTCGATATTTGCTGGGGTCATGTGCGATATCAATGGCTAGGATGCAAATTACAGAGGTCAAGTGATAGAGGTCAGACGTCACACACTTGTATGAAAAGATAGCTCTATCAAAGTATGCATGATCAGTCAGCGACATGATGGCTTTCCGTCCTTGATTATTGGCTCAACCATTCATTCAAACACATAGAGAACACAGGATCAGACACAGCTACTATATTGTGGAAACAATAATTGTCCCTTTACCTCTGATGATCTGAATTCCAAATAATTGGGTAATCTCTTTCAGACCAGAGAAAATGACGAAAAGCTTGGAAGGGCAGTGTATGGAGTGGTAAGGGTTTTATTGTAATATCTCAATATCCGTGCCGTAGATTTAACTCAAATTGTGCATACTCAAAGATAAGATATTACAGTATATGAATATGCAAAAACATGTATATAATTTCTTTTATTGAGAGAATCATTTCTTTTAGTAAATGTGCATATGTTGTGATATAAGACGGCATGCTGTCTAAAAAGAACACAATGTTGGACGGCATGTCATCTTTAAATAATGTGGACGGCATGCCGTCGTTATTGTCAGAAGGGAGACATCATTATTTGAAAATTAAATGATAAATATATTTTTTTATAAATAAATGACGGTTTTCCGTCTCCTTACAAAAACAAGGTATGCTGTCTAAAAAATACTATCTTATAAAGATGCCATGCCGTCTTAAATTTAGGATGGAAAGCCGTCACATTCAAGACTCATGAATGTAAAATCAATCACAAAATCAAATACACTGACAGGCAAAGGAAACTATACTGCTTTTCAACAGAGTCAAAGACACAATATTTCTGCCGGAAAAAGGTTTGTAATGTTGTGATGAGGATATATATATATCACTTTAAGAGATATACACAATTTCATTCATGAGCGTATGAAACTTAATATTTTATATCTTTTCAAACACACATGGACTGCTGAAAAAGCTATTTCATGGAATATTTTGGGAAATAATGTTTGGTATTTAAGGTAAAGTTTATGAAATATTAAAATTATCAGCAAATGTTCCAATTCCAACTCAAAGATCACTACTGTTATGTAAAAGCTCGATTTCCACCGACCAAATTTTACACAATTCAATGTAAAATCTCAATGCTGTGATAATCTTCCTCATTTGACATACGTTTGTATAAGATGGCAGTTGAATGGACACTTTCACACGGATCACAAATACGTTCGAGGAATGTTTTCCCCTTCGAGCGGTGTTTTTAAGATTTTCACATTAACATGGCCGCTCGACGGTAGTTCAAGCCTTCTGACTGATTTAGTATGTAAGTACCGATAATTTTTTATAAACATCTATCGTATTGATATCATATATATACAATGTACTCATAATTTTTCGCAGAATTTTCGGACCAAAATATGTTTATTATTTTCAAAGGGAAAAGCAATGTGGTTTTCTATTACATGTAAACAAACAAATAAAAGAGACGGTTTATGAGTACTCCAAGAAATATAAATATACAGTTTTTGGCGCTTATGTATTTACCATTTCATTCAATTATGTACTTTCTACGGGTATTGCAATAAATGTATTACCCAACTGGGTATTGTGCTTGAATTGTATAATCAATGAGAATATATACATAATATATTGAGTTGTTGGTTGCTATGGCGACTGGTGAATTTGACAAGCCTACACGCCATGGAAATGCTTGTACCGGTATCCACAATAGAAAAAATAGAGCCATGGAATATGTAGCTCAAATAGGGTTTATATTGTTTAATGATGAAGACGGAAATAGCTTTTTTTAGATAATGGCCCGTGAGGCCTGTATTTGGGGCCACAGGTCACCAAATCTACAATTTAAAATCTCAATTGGCTAAAGTGCCCGTAAACAAGATCACAGCCTTCTACATCTTTTCTTTCTGGAGAAGATGAAAATAGGTTTTTAGTTCATGACCTGTGAGGCCCTTATTTTGGGGCCTAGAGTCACAAAATCTACAATTTAAAATATCCATTGGCTAAAAACTCTGCACACACCATTCAGCCTTCTAGGTCTTTTTGATGAAAATAGGATTTAAGATCATGGCCTGTGAGGCCCTTATTTGGAGCACCAGGGTCACCAATCTACAATTTAGAATCTCCATTGCACACAACATTTCAGCTCTCTAGACTTTGTTGAACTGAAGAAGAAGATGAAAATAGGTTTTTAAGGTTGTGACCCCTGTGACCCCATTTGGGGTGTTAATATGACGTCAGATTCTTTTGACGCGCGTTATTCTAAGCGCTACTTGTCTTTAAAATATCATCGGATTGCCATGATATGAAAATTATTTATCCTATGTCATGTTGGAGATGAAATATTTCTGTAGCGGTTGATATTGTAAGAAGGTTTTAAAACAAAATAATAATGTTGTATTTGAAACATTAAAGGCGCTGTAACACATTTTTTGCATATTATTTTTTTCTCATATTTGTCATTTATAATTTAAGTTTATATCCTATATTGCTACGTGAATGAGTAATACAACTCATTACACGCCCCGATAAGCCTATATATAGTTCTCATTCGAAGAAGATGGTGCCACGTATAAAGCGACGGTTGTGTAGAACTATTCAGTATGACATGTATAGTTGTAGGTTTCATGAGAATTTGACAGTTCTGACAGCAAGATGGTTGACCATTCCATCATTGTTCCATATTTAAAACTATACTATGAGTGTTTTGTGTATTGCTACATCAGTCAGAATTCGAGCGGCCATTTTAATGTGAACACATTAAAATGGGCAATCGATGGGAAACGTACTCGCATAGCTTAGCCGAACAATGTACATTCGTTTTAGAACTCTTTTATTCATTGAGGTGAATTATATAGGCATTTGTAATACTTATTTGTGAGAGCACTTTTGTTCAGTAAGAATATCGAGCTACAGCGCCTTTAGCATACTAGATGGCACTTAAAACATAATAAGTTGTACCTTGTATATTTTGTATTTTGTGGCACTGACACTACCAACTTGTACATTTCCACGTGTTCTACGTGTATCACGATTAGTTTATGCTTTGTGTGAGCTGTCTAATATAGTTTTATCTCACAAGGACACATATATTTTACCCTATTATGTTTAACAAACGAAGACTGAAATTAAAACTAAATTAAAGTGTTTCAATTCTGTTTGTGGCTTTATGCAGTGTTGAGGTCGGGTTCAAGTTAGATGAATCATCGAGCACGTGAAACATGAACACCCCGGCCTCGTGTCGTGATTCACGTGCGCGAAGGTTCTAACTGGAACACCTCGGTTTCAGTCGGTGATAACCAAGCAAGCTCAATACAGTAATACTTTTATATTTTGAAAAATAAGACAGCTTACCGTCTTATGAAATACAAAGATGGCATGCCGTCTTAATTTTAGCATTTTGACACAATGAACTCTCCCTTAATCAGTTAGACGGGATGTCGTCTACTATGCCATCTTTATGAAACAATAAATTTTAGACGGCATGCCGTCTCTTTGCAACGAGACGGAAAGCCGACATGTCCCTGACTGTATATCGCGGCTGCTAGTATTATGACTGGGAGAAAGCCCGCAACGCCATGTGGCTATGCACTGCGGTGAATCACAAAAAGTTGAAAACCCCAAAAGGCACATCTTCACATGATAACTGTTCCATATACATTTTTTGTACCAAGTTTCATTGAGCTAGGATTTTTTTTTTTTTTAGTTTTGGTTCGGACGCACGGATGGATTGACAGACGAACAGATGGACGGAGCTCATTTCTCTGTCCCCGACAACTTCACTGTGGCGGGGGATAGTTATGCTTAAACTACACCATTTACAAAGAATTTCATTATGAGAAGTTCTCTAATTCACTTCACTCCAAGCTATGGACAGACATGTACACAGTCAGACGGACAAACTATAGGACGAATAGACAGACATACACGTTCCTGAACTCAGTCCTTATTTTAATCACATTTGCACTAAAATTACATTACTACATATTTTATTTATTTTTATTTAATGAACCACACATATACAATTACAATATGTCTGTTGAGTAAATAATGGATAAATAAATAAGTAATAATACATTCGGTAAAACAAGGTCAAAATTTATTTTACAATTTATTTTCCAAATCCCTTCTTGGTTATAAAACTGACAGTAAAGTGTTCTATAAAACTGCCCCGTCTCGCTAAACTTGACATTGATGGTTTTGGAAATAGACATCGTGCACGTGCAGCTCGTGCTCTTCTCGTCTGGTTACATAACCTAAACGCCAGTCTTCTTGCAGAGAGTGGCGAGTTTTATAACATGAAATCGTCTTGAAACTGGACTCCATCTGAGAAACTTATTGTCACTGATAACACATTTAATTTAAAAATATATACCTATAAATCATCTATCGATGTTTTGTTATCAAATAATGTTCAATTTCTCTCAATATGTCAGACCGATTATAATACACACATATTAATATAGGCATACCATGATACAACTTCCAAACACAAGGCATATTTTTTGCCAGTCTCTATTACTGCCTAATTTAGGCCTTGCAGTATTTCCTCAATATCTGTGCTAAGAAATTTTGGCCCACTATGCATTTTAGGTGCAGCGACCAACTATCTTGGCCCGGCATAGCGTGGGAAATACTGCAAAGCATAAATCAGCATATAATACACACAAATATAGATAAACCATCATAATAAAGTATATAAAACAGAAATATATAATTGTTGTTATCAAAATAAGAATTGTTGATGGAAGTGACATTCACTTTTTTCTAACTTGTCTCATATACAATAATATAAGAGTAAACGAATACTTCTTTACAAAAGGTTTCAATATAACATCCATCTTGCAGGGAAATGCTAGTGCAACGAACCAGGAAAATCAAGTACTACTAAAATCCGTCCATAATTTTATCGTTAAATCCAAAAGGTGTTCATCTTTGTTCTATTATCATGCTATTGCCTTCCTGTTATATAACTTTCAACAGCTTTATAGATTAATGCCTTCAATTGTATCTTGTAATCTTGTGCCATATACATATACGTGCAATGTATGCAACTTATTTGGTTCTGTGAACGTCACGCGAGTTTGTTTGTTTTGTTTACAGTTTGTAGGAAGAGGGATTTATATAAGCAAAATCTTGCTTGTTTGCTGATTCCGTCCCTTTTTCAGTGAATAAATACGTTTAAATCAAGTGACATAACAACCGTTTTATACTTTCCGGAATTCAAATGATACATGTAAAACTGATTGTGAAACTTTGACAAGAGGTTGTTCACTTTGATTTTGCTGTATTATTCTTTCCTCTAACCTTTGTTAGGACTTTGAAATGCGGTTTATATTTTACACATCACACTTGCGAGAGTTCGTGTCCATTCTGTCATAAGAAATGCCAATGTCAATGCCACAAAACCTTTAAACAAAACGTTTATCATTAAAACTTCGTTTTATTAATGATATATTTGATTTAATTATAATCATTGACTATTGAAATGTTGATATTTTTTCAACTGCCGAGGAAGAATGTCATCAACTTATTTTACAGGATGCTTTTTACCTAACATTGAAAACGAATAATTTAAACATTTTGAGTATTGCAATGAATATTTATTTTAATCGACGCAATATTGTATTAAAAGTATTTTAAATTAGCTTCATCAAGTATTCGCTCCTGACGATGACTGCAAAACATTGTCAAGTAAATCGAAATATTTATGACAAATGCCTCGTTGATTCTGATCAGTCCAGTTGTGTAATCCAACATAACATTACAAAGAATGTTTAAAACGGCTTCCTGCAATAATACCCATGTTAATTTAAACAGTTGAGTTTAAAACAATAAGTTACAATTTGAGTTTGTATTTTTTAATTAACCTAAAGAAAAATTATACAACTTAATTAATTCAATTGATTATCAATAACTAAAAAAAAGCCACCCTGATAATAAGGCTAGACCATATATAAGTGATCGAATAATTTACTCAAGTGTCTTTTTTATTGAAACAAAATGGCCCACTCGTGTCAGGTCAAATTGAATTACCAGACTTTATTGAGTGTGTTGTTTTACACTGTGCTACGACTTAGATTGTAATCCAGGAACCAAAATAGCATGGCGTCAAATTGGGAGAAAATCAGTAACAGGGTTGATCTCGCCTTCGTTCGTTTTATACCAAAACATTAACTTAAATTAAATAGAAATGGTTGTAAATGGAAGGTCGTTAAAGTGGCAGTAGCACGTTTTTTCGCTCAAATAAGTCGATGAAATATATTTGAAAAATAATGTCACCAAAAGTAAAACACTCTTCACTCTCAGAAAATGAAGTTTAAAATGATTGTACATGGTTCCGTAAAGGCCGTGGGAATAGTTTGTGTCATTCAAAACAATAAAATGTGTTCGCAATAAAATACCCGCCATGCAATTTTGGCTTTATAAGCAAAACACCGTTATTACCAATACGGATAATAAGTTTGTGTAAAAAGATGTTTTACCCTCTAAAGTAAATATAAATGACATAAACTATCATTATAAATGGGAAATTTGAAAAAATAAAATTTGCAAAAAACGTGCTACTGCCCCTTTAATTATCCTCCTTATAACAAACCACTACTCTCTGCTGCAAGCTGTTAATGGATAAGTCTACTACTTAAAACGAAACACTCTGCAGTTCATGTTCAACAACAATTTATGTACACCATGCATTGTTATAGTTTTGCGCAAATACATTAGGCGCCTTGAATATTTTATTGTTTCCAATCGATTGAAAATAACTTGCTTCAACTAAAATGGCTTCACGATTGACATGATGAAGTGAGAGTAGAATTGATAAAATTCCGAGAACATATCACTTGGCTAAAATTATCCATATTACAAAATTGCAAATTGTATTGGGATGTAGAACAATGGACAACCTGGAGATTGCAACATCAATCACCGTGCATGAATAAACACAAGCACGTTGAATACATGTTTTGTACAGAGAAATACACGACAGAAACATACAAGTTGATGAGCCAAGAGCTTGAAACAATTCGTTGATCTCCATGTTATGGTTTAAGTGTGTCTTTGAACTCATTCGTTTGAAATTGTTGAAAACATTAAACTTATTAGAGTATAACACAAACTATAATAACCAATTTAAAAAAATAGAATAGAATAGAATAGAAAAAAATTGAAAAATGTCATTACTGAACCAACAAGAATTTCAAATTTCAGTAGCACGCTAATTGGTCCAATTTTAGTCACTGATGATGTTTCTTTAGTTACTAGTGGTGTGGTAGATTTTGCGGCGAATATTATTGACCATAGGGGAACTTTTATTGATATTGAGGTAAGCATTAACACAAGATTAGCATATAAAAGGGATGTCTGGTGTTATGACAAAGGTGATTATGATAGACTCAATGCACTGATAGCAAACACGGACTGGGTTGATATTTTCTCTGATTGTGATACTGAGGAAGCTTGTCAGAGGTTCTATGTAACTTATATGAGTTATGTTAAATCATGCATAGCATCTAAAACGGTCACTATTAGACCCAATGACAAACCATGGTTCAATTCATCATGACGAAAAGAATTTAGAAAAAGAGATAGATTACATAAGAGGGCAAAAAGAACGGGCAAAGAAGCTGATATTCATGCTTTCAACCAGCAAAGGAATAAAGTAAATAACTTAAAAAATAATGCAAAGGAATCATTCTATTCCAATCTTGACTTATATTCAGGCAACAAATCATCTTATTGGAAAGTCTTTAGACATATCACAATAAATTCTGGTACCGTTATAACTATTCCACCTCTGAAGAAAGTTAATAGTAGTTTAGAGGAATTAGTATTTACAGATATCAACAAAGCCGAAGCATTAAATGAATACTTTCAGTCTATCTCACACTTCAAAGATGACAGCAAAGCTATACCACATTTTGATACTCGTACAGATTCCAGTCTTGACTCAATTATAATCACGAAAACAGAAATAGCAGATGTAATTAAGTGTTTACATGTCAATAAGGCTTCTGGTCCTGATAAAATTAGTCATTGTTGAAGAAAACTGTAGAAACGGTCAGGGAAGCATTGTATTTACTTTTTAATAAATCATTACCAACATGTGTTTTCCCTTCAGAATGGAAGTATGCTAATGTTATGCCCTTGTTTAAAAAAGGAGACCCTTCTATTGCAACAAATTATAGACCACTTTCTTTATCATCAAATTTGTACCTCATTGGAAAGTAAAGAAAACCATTGTATTGTTGTTTTGTGATGTATCAAAAGCCTTTGACAGGGTATGGCACAAAGGCCTTTTGTTTAAGTTGGAACGCTATGGTATTACAGGTAAGTTGTTAGAGTGGTTGGCGAGTTATATAAGTAGTAGAAGCCAACAGGTATTTGTAAATGGAGCGTTATCCAAGCCCCGAAAACTAGACGCAGGTGTTCCTCAGGGGTCAGTGGTTGGCCCCTTTCTTTTCATTGTTTATGTTAATGATGTAGCTGATGATCTTGCTTGTATGACAAGACTGTTTGCCGATGATACCTCACTTGGTACAAAATTCAAAGAAAGTGATATATTAGAAGTGGAAATGAACACAAATCTTAAGAAACTAAATACTTGGGCAAAAGATTGGCTAATTTCGTATAATCCTGATAAAACAGAGTCTGTAATATTCACTCTGAAAGGGAAATTAATGACATTGAATTATCATTTGACAATAAATTGATAAAGCAAGTTGAAAGTCACAAACATCTTGGACTAACATTCTCCTCAGACAGCAAATGGGCTTGTCATATCAACAACATATTGAAGGTCACTGCTAGAATGATTGGTTCTCTAAGGAAATTAAAGTATCTTTTAAATAGAAAGACGTTAAGTATGATTTATAAAGTGTACGTTAGGTCACATTTTGAATATGCATGTGAAGTGTGGGATGGGTGTACATTAGAACAAACAGAAAAAATAGAAAAACAACAACTGGAAGCTGCCAGAATAGTAACAGGACTTCCAAGTTATGTTTCCAGAAGAATATTGTATTATGAAACTGGTTGGGAATCGTTGATAGCTGGTAGACGTAAACGAAAATTCTGCTTGTTGTTTAAAATATTAAATAATATTGCACCAAATTATCTTTATGAACTATTGCCTGAAAAATTGGGTAATAATATGAGCTATAACCTCAGAAATTCGGAAAATCTGCAGCTCCCCTTTTCAAGAATTACGGAATCTCATGAATCCTTCTTCCCTTCGGCAATTCGACATTGGAATAATCTTCCACTTGAAATAAGAAAACAGTCAATCCATTTCGCATTTCAAACGTAACCTTCAAAAGCCACCTGATACAGCGCCAGAATATTTTTCATTAGGAAATAGATATCTGAATATTTTGCACACAAAGCTTAGACATGTGTGTAGTCAATTGAACTTGAATTTATTTAAAATAGGCTTAGTCAGTGACCCCAGCTGTTCATGTGGAAATCCATGGGAAAATGCTTTTCATTATATTTTTGATTGTACACATTTTCAAGTTCAGCGCCACAGATTATTATGTAAGATGAAAAATGTTACTCTTGCTAGAGTGCCTTTAGATATTAGTTTAGTCCTTAATGGCAATGCAGATCTATCACCTTGTGAAATGAAACTATAATAAAACATGTACATGCGTATATTCATGAAACAAAGAGATTTAAGTACTAGTGTGCCTCTTAATTACAATGCTTTAGTCTGTTGTCTTTCTCTCTATTTGCTGCATCTTTTGTATTATATTGTTTCATTCCGACTGTATACATAATGTAAATGTAAATGTAAATATTATGGAGAGGGCTTTTATAAGTTGGACAACTTGTGCCCAGTTCGTTTCACTTCCGTGAATAAAATATGTTTAAACTAACAATTTAAACACTTGTCTGGAATTTCCTTTTGTTTGATCATCAGCTGATGTATAGAAGCAGATGAAATGTTATTAGAAGCCCTTGCTGACCTTTCATGAACGTAACAAGATTAGGAGAGAAACAAAAAATACGCCAATCAAAGTCACATTTAGCTTTTATAAACAATGTGCAATTGCAAGTTTAGTTGAAACTGGTCAAACAGCATTTCTGATACTGAGTAAAGAGACAAAGCTTCATCTCAGTTTTACGGATAGCCGGTTTCAGGACGGCTTATTTGGAGACAGTATTGTAAAATGTTAACTGTTAAAGAAGTATTGCTTTATCTGAAACAATGGTTAAAGGAATTTAAAGTCTTCCATGTATACCTATATTGATGCGACCTTTTCCCTTGCAGAATAGGGGGCGGGATAGCGCAGTGGTTAGCGCGTTCGGCTTCGGATCAAGAGGTCCTGAGTTCGAATCCCGCCAGGGGCACGGCAACTTTGTCTGCAATAGAGAACTGTTCTACACGCAGTATGGTTTGGGTGCAATGCTACACTGAATTTCAGCGCAGTAACACCCATGGTTCGCTAGTTCCAGCCGATGATCGCAGGTTTCACCACAATGCATAGCCACGTGGCATTGCGGGCTTTCTGCCTGTCGTAATACTAATAGCAGCGATATAAGTGAAATGAAACTCTTGAAAGCAGCGTTAAACCCCAACTCACCTCACCTCACCTTGCAGAATAAATACTTCAGAGCAAACGACTGCAACAACACTGTATGTTGGCACTTTTATGTTACCTTTGCTCCAGTTATGTACAGTAGTTATAGTAGTTTAATTATATCAATATATGTATACCGTTAATATTCAGTTAAAGGCGCATATTATGTTTTCTTAAAGTTGTAATTTATTATTAAGTTTTAACAATATATTGTTACGGTAGAGATTAAAACATTTCATTACATGACCTGATAATCCATATCCGTAGAAAACGGATATCCATATTGGTAGAAAAAAACACATCAGAATGTACAAATGAGTGAGGATTGAAGGGAACAGTGCAAACGATCAATGTTGCTGTCCTTTTTCGTCCTCTTCTCGTCCTCTTCTCGTCCCGATTATTTATCATATTTGACTCAACTTCAATGCTGTGGGGAAGGAACTGATTGGAAGGTCTTTAATAAGACCAAATTCCAAATCAATTAGAATAGAATAGAATAGAATAGAATAGAATAGAATAGAATAGAATAGAATAGAATAGAATAGAAAAGAATAGCTTTATTCGAGCCAAGTCAAGACCACTGGCCCATAGTACATATTGTATACATATTGTGCATGCAGATACAGAGAAAATAATAATTAGAAATCTTCTCAACGGATCTTGAAAACATTGAAAATATATTTGGCAATTGACAGTTGAGTGATATTGTTTCTATCATAAAGAAGCATTTTGACACCTTTTAAATTATTAAAATTGGATTGTAGAATAGGTTGACATTGTTGACGTAGTTCCTCTAAAATAGGGCAGTAAAATATAACATTGATCGACTTCATCTTCGATGACTTTACAGAGTGAGCAGAGCGTTTGTGAATCGTCATTTACACGATCTCTCCTCAATAGCTGGACACCAAAATTATTCCGTCCACTTCTAAAAATCGACAATGCTTTACTGTATTTTGAATTATAAACATTTTAAAGATATGATTCCATGAATATACCCCATTTGAGCGATGAATAGAAGCACAACGATGATTAAGTTTCTAATTCAGAATGCCAGTCTTGGACAGCACAGTCAATTACTCTTTGGTGAAATATTTAAGCAAACAACTTTTCATTTCCCACCCCTTATGAAATCCATACATTTCCAAAGCCATACCTGAATAAAATATTTTTAACAAAAGTTGCCCATTTAGGGTATTTACGTTCTGATGTATCTCTTAGCATTAAACAACATTGATATGGATATCTATTAGGATGCATGGTTACGATCCATATCCAATGTCTAATACAATTGCTGAAATACTTAACATATAATGGGTTCCTGCCACATTCGCCATAGGAGACTATATTTGGAAACCGGTAACTAACATTTAAAATAAATTTGCAAAATTTGCGATGTACAATTTCAATTTGCTCCATCTCTTTAAAACCCCATATTTCACTTCCATACAGAAGAATAGGTACAGTCATGTGGTCAAATATTTCGAAGGCATCCTTTGGAGATATATTATATTTTCTAATCAAAGATTTTATAGGGAGTAACGCTTTGTTTGCTTGTTGACACAGAACTGAACATGCTCGGGACCAAACAAGTGTTGGTGTGAACATAACACCCAAATATTTATAAGCATTGACTACTTTTATCTCAGCGCCATTTTAATACCATCTTTCATGCCTTGATAAGGGGCCTCCATTTCTAAAGACTATTATATTGGTTTTCTCTAAATTAACTTCCATTCCCCAGTTTAAGTCAATATCGATGGAGAGAATCAATTTGCTGCTGTAGCTTTAGTGGGGAATCATTAACTAATACTAAATCATCAGCAAATAACAGAGCTAAAATATTGTATATAGTTTCCGATATAAAAATACCATTGTCAAATTCATGTTGTATACTTTCCACTAATTCTTTTATGAATAAAGAGAATAGAATAGGACTTAAAGTACAGCCTTGTCGCACACAGACAGTACAATAAAAATAATCCGACAATTTCTTCCCACCACCAATAACAACTTTCTAGAACTTTATAAAATTGTCCATGTATTCCGTTATTAAGTAGTGTATATAATAGCTTTTTTCTTTTCACAAAATCAAAAGCCTTTTTTAAAATCTACGAAAGCGCAATAAAATCGATTACCTTTACGAGTTATATAATTCTGAATCAAGGATTGCAAAATGAATATATTATGTTATCTACTGTTGAATGATTCTTACGAAACCCGCCTTGGTATTCACCAACAATTTCTTGAGTTTCAACACAATCCGTAAGTCTTTTGTTAAGAATAAATTTAAACAGTTTGCCAATGGTATTCAATAGAGAAATACCTCTATAGTTGTTAGGATCAGTGTGGCTGCCTTTTTATACATAGGTACAATAATCGCTTCAGTCCAGGAGCGGGGAAACTGACCATTCCTCAAAACTTGCAAAAACAAAAAAGCCAGAATTGTGAAATATCCTTATTAATAGATTTGAAAAATTCGGACGGTATACCGTCATTCCCAGGTGACTTGTTGAATTTAAGGTTATCTATTGATCTCATGACCTCTTCAATTGTAATATCATATGACAAATCATTATTGGCACAATTGTCACAAGTGTCAATGCTGTGACGATAAATAAACCCATCGATATTGGCATCAAAGGTGTTTTCGTCATCATTATTCTTAGGGGGATTCAATAAGGTTTCAAAGTATGATTTCCATTCATCAATGGATATTGAAGTTTCACCTGAAGTTTTTGAAGTATATTTCTTCACTATTTTCCAAAATGATTTAAAATCATTAGTGTTCGAGATTTCCCAAATTCGCATTCCAATATTCTTATTAAATTGTGTCTTCTTTTGATGACATAGGTTCTTAAATGCATTTTTCGCACACTTAAAGTTATGTAAATTGTCTTTTGATGGATATACTCTAAACATGTTTAATAAATAATACTTTCTAGATTTTGCTTCTTCACTTTTAGAGTAAAATCATTCTGGCTGCACTGAAATGAATGATTTATTTGAGACACGCATGTTCTTGCCACAGTTAGCTAATGTTATTACAAGGAGACTTCTTGCAGATTCAGTATTAATTTGGACTAATTCTGAGAACTCGCTTAAACTTGATTGGGTTGACATTGATTTAAACTCATTCAAAAAGTCATCTTGTTTTTCACATTTCCATCTAAACCTAATCCTGTCAGGACATTGTACAACATCACTCGTGCTAGGTTTAGGATTCATAGAAGTTTCAGTTTTTAGTGATACTATTAAAGGGAGATGGTCAGATTCAGTTCGTGATTCAATAATAAAATTTGACAGAAAAGGAAAAATACTGGATGAAACACAGAAATAGTCAGGGGTACTAAAACCATTTGTACCAATATAGGTGAAACCATCAGAGGGTCCTGGCAATCTACCATTAACAATATTCAAATGAAATAGCTTGCATACATCTAGTAATTGTTTGCCATAATTATTTACTAAACTGTCTCTATTACGACGTGGTGGCGGGATAGAGGTCGTTGAATCATAGACTGTATCATCAAGGGGGAGATAATCGATTCTGTCATCTTCAATGTAGTCAAACTCTGTACCAGTCCTGGCGTTCAGATCTCCACCAAGTATCACAACACTGTCTGGATAGTCCTCCCTGAGTATAGCCAGTCTGTTACAGAGGACCCCAATGCCATCCTTTCTGTCTGGTGTCTCTGGCTGGACATAAGTGAACAGCAGTATCAATGTTTTATTTAAAACTATAGGGATGTTTGTTATAAAGCAAATAGAATCTGTCCATTCAGGATAAACCCTCAGTAATACATCATTGAGATTATGCGTTAGATAAATCGCTATACCACCACTATAGCGACCAAGGAGTTTACGTTTAGTGTTTAGTACGTATACACTGATGGCAAACGAATTCTTGTAATATTTCGTTAAAATCAGAATCATTTTTAGCCCATGTTTCAATTAGGCAAATCAGATTGAAATGTTTAATGAACTCAATAACATCAAAACAACTTAGCTTATAATTGTATAGTCCATTTATGTTCCAGCTAAGTATCGACCATGTTGCTGTACAGGAATCGTATGTGGTGTTCCTACAGGAATCGTCTGTGGTGTTCCTACAGGAATCGTCTGTGGTGTTCCTACAGGAATAGCGTGGATCACACACTGGGCCAGATCCGCACCGTTATCGTTTATCTGTATACGTCTTCGTGTTCACCATGATGATGTTGTTAGTCGACTCATCATATTGATACTTAACCTTGTCGACGATAAGCCTATCGTCAACCAGAAATGCTACCTTTCCTTCTTCACGCGCAGAGACCATGAATGGAATCAGTAGCTTTCTCTGGGCACGGACACGAGCTGTGAAATCTTGTGAAACTCCCTTATTTTTATTGTCTTTCAGAATATTCTTTGCTGCTTTAAGCACTGCATGTTTCACATCTGTAGAGAGGAATTTAGCAATTACTGGGGAAGGGGATGTTTTCGATCTGAGTCTATGAACAGTGTCAAACTCAATGTCATTACCGTCTGGCATATCAAGCGTGTATTTGATAAATTCTTTGACTTTCTCCCGACAATCATTCGGACTTTCTGACAGTTCATCCGGAATTCCATAAAAAAATTAATTATTCTTTCTGGGATAGGATTCAGATTTGTCCAGTTAAGTTTCTAACTCGTTTATCCGTTCCGCCTGATTTTGGATTACTGTTTCGATTCGAGTTTTTTGTATTTGTGTATCTACAAGTTTATCTTCAACATCTTTTAATCGGGTATCAATCCTATGAGCAAGATATTACATTTCATGTTGAAGACCTGTTATGTTTGTTCTAAGTTCAGTAATTTTGTTTGTCAGTTCACTCAGAATACAAATTTGATTACTAGGATCATTATCTCGCGTCTCAACTAATGTCGTCTGACGGCTGTTTTTAGGAGGCCCTGGATTCATTTCTACATCTCCATCCATCAGCAGAGTGTTTACAAACACGCACCTGCCTAGAAACTGGTCCGTGCATGACATGCATGTCGTAGATAACGTGCAGTGGCGAAAATTGAGACAGATTATGCTATTAAAGTCGAAAATCGACTTTTCTGCCTGAAAATAACTCCGAAGTGCCTCATGGGGTTGAAGTAGAATGGCTTAGGATCATACATGTAGGTGTCACTAGCATGGTGGAGACAAAACAGACACTAAACTTCCGATATGCAAAGCTCACACCGGGCGACAATTGTGTCTCACCTGTGTATTTGAGCACTTTAATTATCTGTTTATGTCCTTTCGGGGGTATGAAGCATCCAATATTTGCTCTCCAGAGCTCGGTGGTTATCCCCATGTTGCCTCATTCAAATGTTGGAAGCTGATCACTTCCTAAATTGAAGAAAATTTAAAAAGATCGCGGAGCCTGTATTTTCATGACCTCTCCATGTATCGAAGCATGCGCATATCAAATCAATTAACTTTGATGTATTATCCTCTTACTTTGGGATCAAAGAAACAGTGAATAATAACTGCAATGAAATAGATTTATGACTTACAAATGTATTTTATATTTATTTATCAAATTTGTTATGGCATTTTGCGCCCCTTTAAATATGTCAAAGGTATTTTACAACTTTCATTTACCAGAAACCACAAAGCTTGTAAAATGTCACCAATGGCTTTATTTAAACATTCATAATTTATCTATGTTCAATGCTAGGGAAAAAACAAAACAAAAATAAAGCCATTGATTTAATAATATTCAGCATAAACTTTACATAGAGAGTCACATTTTTACTTTTGTACTTAGTTACACTTTCGTATCATATATTTATCGGCAGTTATAATGTCGATTACCTTGGTCAAGTTACTTATATTTTGACCCTCTTAACAAAAAAATAAACACGTCCGCAAAATACAATGTTTATTCCTAATGAAGGATATTAACCATGCAAAACACACAATCGTATTCTTAAACATGTGTGAACAGTGTTCCCCTGGACATGGGCGTTCCAGACGATAAACTTATCATTATTTATATACTGAAGCATGAAAGTTGAGCAAACATTTGAATGTCATTTATAAATTTTCATTTCTTAACATTTAAACATTTTTTAAAATTACTTTACTGTTTCCACATCCTTTTCTTAAGAAGTAAACATATTTTGACAGTTTGGACATTTAGAGGTTGAACAGTGTAAAAAGATGTAAATGTCCTGCATGCAAATGTGCGGAGGATGGTACCAGGAAGTTTTGACAACATTATATGAAGGAATTGTCAAGTATGGATGAGCCTTAAGATGTAACTACTAACATAACTATTACGAAGTGGCAAGTTCAGATTGTTTTTACTGAGTTTTACTCTTCATTAAAACACTTGTCATCGTAAGGAAAACAATTTATCATCCAAAACTGTGTTCCTCAGGAGATATCGCTTGTTTGAGATCAAGCGATATCTCCTAGGAGATATCGTTTTGGCAGTAGATTTTGAACAATGCCCTGTCACCGTCAACAACATGACATCACAATGCCTTTATATCATCCAGCAATGAAATCACAATGATACGACGTCATAAACATGATGACGTCACAATGCTATGACATCACCACATTGGAGGTAAAATGGCAGAACTGCACTCAGAGATGTACACTATTTTCATTGAAACGTAATAAGAATGATTTTGGATGATAAATTGAATCTCACCCTCGTGTCTTCTAATAAAAAATATCAACATTCGCAAGCCTCGGATATTTATAACTTGAATCAACTCGTGAGACTTGGGTGAGATTCTCTATTTCTCCAATTGTTGTCTAAGGACGTTTTTGTGCAAGACATTGCCCCTCTGTTAGGCTGATCCATCATATGTATCTTGTATTATCATATACCGACTTCAAAGTGCCTTTAAAGGGGCAGTAGCACGTTTTTTCGATGATGTAAGTCGACGAAATGTATTTGAAAAATAATTTCACCTTATAAAAACACCCTTCTCTCTTCGGAAAATAAAGTTTAAAATGAGTGTACTTGACTCAGTAAAACCATAGGAATTGTTTTTGTCATTCGAAATATTGAAATGTGTTAGGGTTAGGGTTACTATTATTATTACTGTTACGGATAATTGGTTTATGTAATAAGATCTTTTATACTCTAAAGTAAATTTAAATGACACAAACTATCATAATAAATAGGAAATTTGAAAAAATAAAATTTGCAAAAGACGTGCTACAGCCCCTTTAAACATTGTTTATTTGTACATATTGTTCTATTAGAATAGTTTACACTCGATAGAGGCACGATTGAAGCATTATTAAATCGTTAAATATTATTTTCAAAGTCTTGCTATTGATAAACAAATGAAAAATGATGTTATTGCAATTGAATTATTGCTGTTCTATGCATTTTCGTCGCATTTGCAAAAGTGTAATATTTAGTTTAAAGGCACTATTATACCCCATCTTCCAATATTACTGAACACCAGGTATATACTTTATTATTCTGGGCGAGTTGTCACAGCATGGACGCACGTCTCGAGGCAAGTTTCTCTTCCATACATTACAATAGACGAATACAAACAGTTTTCAAACAAACATAAACAAAATTAAGTTGTTATAGATGTGTACTTAAAAGAAACAATATTCAACATATCAATTATTTGAATTGTTCTCTTACAAAATAGAATGTACCTTTGTGAGAAAAGTAAGCATATATATAGTGAGTGAGTGAGTTATTGTTTAACGCCGCTTCGGGAGTATTGCAGCCATTAGCGGCGAGCATATATATAGCACAACATTACAACACGACGTAACCTTGCTACTTTCGAAAGTCAAATCCAATACATAGTAGTACTGTAAAGTTACATGCGTGTTTGACAACATCAATAAAACAACAAAACAACAACTGCCATATCCCTACAAAGTTGTCTGGCCTTATAATTGAGCAACTTCTCAACGCAAGGCATGCATTTTGCCAGTCGCCTTTACTGGTTGATTTAAGCCTTGTCACACGTTTTATGTGCAATGAAATCAGAGCTCAATAGACATTTCAGGTGCAGCGATCCACGATTGTAGCATGGAATAGCGAGGCAAATACTGCAAGGCTTCAATCAGCCATGATGGAAACTGGCAAGAGTTTCATCTTGCGTTGGGAGGTTGATAATTGAGATACTCAGATCAAGTAACCACAAGTAACACATTCATAACAAAGGGTGAAACAGCCAGGTAGTGATACATCCTGAATATAATTAACTGTTTTTACGTATATACGTATTACTCAATGTGATCTCCATACTGATCGACTTAAATACTGCAGCTGACTTTCAGTATTGTTATTAGCTGGTCAGACCTGTGAACAACTGGCTAAAGAGAGCTGAACTCCTGGGGATCAATTTAGGATTCTAAATGTAGATTGTGTGACTCTGTGGCCCCTAATAATTTTCATCTCCTTCTCCAGTACCAAACAAACACAAGAAATCTGAAATATTGTTTAGCCAATGGGATTCTAAAGTGAAAATTTGGGGACTCGTCGACCCTCAGTAAGGGCCACTGAGGCTATTCCATACCAGCTGAAGAAAGCTGAAATAATGCGTATATACTCCTTGGTCTTATTAGATTATTGATTTTAGATTTTTTAATTCTCAACCAAATATTTCTGGACAATCTTGGACGTTGTATAGTATATTGTTAAAACTCAGATTAGCTCGTCAATGGCTTTGTTTTTCATCGATTTCAAAGTGTGAAAGGTTGGTCATATTTGGATTTTATGAAGAATTCGTAAAAAAACGTTTTTTGACAGATCCCGATAACTTTTGCACAGAAAATATCCGGTTTCATTACACTATATGACCTGTACCAAACAAAGTAATGACGTTCGCTCCCAAGACTTTGCATCAACAATACTCCAAAAGCTAGTCAACAAAGTCACGGTCGCACCTCAAAGCATAAGCCGATGAGGTTATTAATAATGAATGTGAATGGCACGACCATTTGCAGAGAAGTTGTATATTGTTCATAAGAATACTTGGAGTAAACGTGATTGTGAAACAATCAAAATGAGAATTTAGAAGAGCAACACTTGCATTTTCAGGACAGTGTGTACTACAATCAATTTCAGTTATAATCTTTGTAGATCATGTCACATAGGCGTAGGAACAGGGGGGGCCCGGGCCCCCCCCACTTCTGAAATTGGGGGGGCACGGCCCCCCCACTTTTCACCCACGAAAAAAAAATTCAATAGCGCTTTCTAGGAGCAAATAGTGCGTGTCAATGTTGAAGAAAATTTCTTTCTCATACTATTTTTTCAGAAACAGATAATATGACGAGTCCTCACCCTATTTTTAACACTAATATGGATGAAAATTTTGATCCTACAGCATCTTCTAGTGAAAATACGGCATGGCACCCCAATTTTCAGACGAAATTTAAAAGATTGTTGTTCCTATAGCTGTGTTTGGTGGGAGGAGGGTGCTTTGATAAGTTTTTAATACGTTTCAAAATTCTCCCTAGCTTTCTTTTTAATTTAAAGCGTTTTCTGGGAGCAAATGGTACTTTTCACACCAAATTTGGAAATAATTTTTAGCTCAACTGGCTTGAATGGCATGGCATTGCGTCAGGCGTCCGTCCGTTCGTCAGTTCGTCCGTCTATAAACTTTTCCCTTCTTCGATTTCTTCTCAAGAGCCACTGGCTCCAGCAGGCTGAAATTGTAGGTACAGGCACCACCGTCAATAGGGGTCTTAAATCATAGATTTGGTGACCCCGTTAACCCCGTGGCCCCGTAAAATATCTGTTCATCTTCTCAAAACGAAAAGGCCAAGAAAGCTTAAATCTTGTGTACATACTCCTTAGCAAATGGGGATCTTGAATTGCAGAGTTTGTGGCCCTGGTGGTCCTCAGAAGCCATGGCCCAAAAAACCTATTTTAGGCTTTTTCTCCAGAAGTAAGAGCTTGAAAGTTGAAATATCGACTCCTAAGACATTTGGGATTGAAATTGTACATTTGGTGACCACGTGACGCCTAGTAAGAGCAACATTGGCCACTCCTGAAAACGTTTTTATCTCATCAGACCTGACCTCAAAAACCTATTTCGTCTTTCTTCTCTAGAACCAGCTCTGTAGTGACTACAGACAGTTGGCATCTCGGGTACATACTCCTACTGTCACTCCTTAGATCATGGATATCTTGATTGGAACCAAGGAACCACAGCATTAACACCTATATTTCCACCTAAATTCCAAATTGTTCCCATTATGGACTAATCGTGGCCTAATGTAAACGCAGCATATGCAGATTAAACATTTTTAATGATTATTATCCGAAATATTAAGAACAAAAGCACTAGGAATATGATACATGCTAACTTTCAACTTTCTCGCTACTATAGGTCTCTGTCCCTTTCACAGCTAGGACATACTGTCCTTTCTCTCAAAATAAATGATTTCTTTTATAATTCTTTTAAATTTCCGCCTTTAAAAATATGTTAACGGTGTTTATTCTATTCAGGTGCATGTTTCAGTTCAAACACATTTTCAAATGTTCCTTTCTGATTTGATCTAGGTACAATTTGGTGTATTTTCTTGACATAAAATCGGTTTTTTACAGCCACACCTGTGTCTTAGTCGTTTTGGATGGGGTTTAAAGTGTGTTTCTCCGATTTTTAAAATTTAAAATCATGTGACCTTGCTTTAGGGCCAAAAAAGGGTATTCTGACCCAAGCTCGATCCACCCCCAGCTCTCAAGAAAAAAAATTGGGCCCCCCCCTAACCCCAAAAACCGTTCCTACGCCTATGTGTCATATATTTTAACCAGTTGAATTGCACTGTTAATAAATATTGCCATAAATGGAACGTGTTGTTTAGAGAAAATAAAGTCATATTGTTGGGTTTTTTTGTTTTTTTTTAGTGTTGCAGTATATATAAAAATGCATTTGATTGTTGGTTTCTCTAGTGAAGTAAGGTCACGTGCACGGTATCTTTTCAGTGAAAGTAAACCTCAACATTTTCAGTTTATAATGGCCCCATGCAGCCTCGAACAAACGGAACATGCCAGACATAAGTTAACAGTAATTAAGCGTTTCCTTATTCATTTCCATCAGTATATAAACAAATATTTGCACTGTTCAAAATGAGCTCATCGTGATACAGATGACTGATCAAGAAGATCAATAAGACTGAGTCAACTAAAACCATCTGATGTTTACTCTTTCATGACTTACAAGTGTTCCAAACATCACTAACAGCACAGTTTATATTATTCATACACGAGGCCGGGATGACGGGATAGAAGATACCAGTACCATGTTTATGTAAGAGGCAACCAGTATGTTCAGAAGCGATCATTCTGAAGTCAGACATCATGTATAAACCATCATATTTTGCTTGCTTATTGATGCTACTTACTGACAGTGTTTTGACAGAAATATGTAACCAATTTGTCTTCGTTCGACTCAATGATGTAGACGAATACGGCCAACTCCATAGTTCTCTTTTGGAATCCCTCCGTAAGGAAACACTGAATGACTGCATGAAACATATGATACTAAATCCTAAGTTGCTCTGGTTTCTTTACGAGAGGGAAAAGAAAGAGTGTGTTACTAGTCAGTGTTGGGGTGTGCAGTTATCGGAGCCGATAAAACCCACACAGGTTCTCTACAGAAAACGAGGTAAGAAAGTATTTGATGAATGTACTTTAACCAACCGTAAGTAAAAATGGTATTGCATTTCGTCTCATAACCATTTAATAATTTAATAATTAACCACTCTCAACCATTTAAAGTGACAACAAACAATGCCTATTAATTCTCAAAAATTAAAGATAGTGTGCATTTTTGTTGAATGATTGCTTAACCGTTTCTTTTTCTGGTGAAACTATACCGGATTTTTCAGCCTGGGAGCTATTTTATATGGGCATGTAATTTCAGGCTTGGAAATTGTAAGAGTATAAAATGATGGGGTAGATTTCATATATTGGCGAATTTATAACTGGATAACGGAAACATTGAGATACCAGTTAAAAAAAATACGGTAGTAACTGTCTAAATATGGCACACTATTTCAATTGCAGTCAGCGTTCCGCGGTCATGTTCCGATGTGAAGGCGACATCTCCTAATGCGGAGGATGGCGAGTACTGGATGTACCCTGTCGCTCCCACCTTTCTGGAGTGTCCAACAAAGATCTACTGTCACGGAATGACCACTGCAGCACCGTCCGAGTTCGTCACTCTGGCTGTAACCAATACTGGAGAGTACCCGAACAAGAGTAACCGGCATTGTACAGGAGAAGGACCTCTCGTGGGGGATGGTACTGGGAAGGAAGGGACCACTCATTTCAACAAGATAAAAGTTAACATAAACGTACGTACATGTCACGGGAAATTATAATACTTTAACCTAAAAAGTGTGTTTAAATGTTGAAAACAATTCGCCACAAAAAAACCAAAAAAAAAACCCCTTAAAATCATATATAATACATAGATTGTATTTGTTATAGATATGTTGAAATGACCAATCACAAAACATGATAACTACTTAACAGACAATGTCAATGTAACCAATACTGGAGTATGATGGCCGAGAGGGGACATCGTTCTTTCGCCCTCTGGTATCAACACGATAAAGAGATAAAGCGATATAGTTACGCGACAAAGCGATAAAGCTGCACGACAAAGCGATAACACCGCACGACAAAGCGATAAAGCTGCACGACAAAGCGATAGAGCAACACGACAAAGCGATAACGCCGCACGACAAAGCGATAATGCCGCACGACAAAGCGGTAACGCCGCACGACAAAGCGATAGTGTCGCACGACAAAGCGATAACTCCGCACGACAAAGCGATAAGGCTGTACGACAAAGCGATATAACAACGCGATAAAGCAATAATAACAGCAGGATAAAACGAAATAGCGATAAAGCGAAAGAGCGATTAAGCGAAAGAGCGATAAAGCGTAAGACCGATAAAGCGTAAGAGCGATAAAGCGTAAGACCGATAAAGAGAAAGAACGATGAAGCGAAAGAGCGATAGAGCGAAAGAGCGAAAGAGCGAAAGAGCGATAGAGCGATAGAGTGATAGAGCGAAATAGCAAAATAGCGAAATAGCGAAGAGCGAAGAGCGAAAGAGCGAAAGAGTGAAATAGCGAAAGAGCAAAATAGCGAAAGAGCAAAATAGCGAAATAGCGAAAGAGCGAAAGAGCGAAAGAGCGATAAAGCGATATTGACATGTCGACCTTAATCTTTTACATAACAATAGAATACTGGTTTCATTCAATTTCTTTTCATTTGACTTGATATTTGATTCACATAACATAAGAATGATTTTGATAAATGATTCCACTTTAAATCCCCAAAGGTCGCTATTATATACATATAATTAATAAAAGTTTGTTTTGTATTAAGAATTTGAATAAATATCTATAAAACAACTTTCAGTGAATAATTGAGAAATCCATGCTAATTAAAACAGACATCTGCAACTCTAATAGATTAATTCAAAACGCTGACATGGTGTGTTTAAACCTGTACATAAAAACTTTTTTAGACATACTTTATGAGACTGGTTATTATTGATTTAATTGAGCAAAACAAAGGTTATATAAATTTAAATCAGCCCACTCTGATTTCTTCTACTTACTCTATATTTTTACTGAAAAAGCTGTCAAATATAGCTTAAAATCATTAAATATGTCTGACACTCGGCATCCCAAAAAATGTTATATATGATGTTGAAAGGTATAGAAAATAATAAAGTTAATTGGGCTTCAAAGTTTCCAGATTTATTGTACAGTTTTGGCTTCATCTTCCCACGCAAGGCCTAACTAGCGCCAGTCTCCAAACTGGCTAATTAGCTAATTGGCTAATTGGGCTTTGCTTTTGTTTGGGACCAACAATTTGTTTATCTTCCTACTTCGTGTTTCTCAACATTTCTGTGTCGACTAAAATGTATTCATGAACTGAATTGGTATAGTTCACTTCAAAACGGCACCAACTCGATATCTTACTCTTATTTTAAAGCTTCACTGTCTAACAATTATATTTGAATGCGGTTGTTGTTAAGATGTTTAGAGTATTCGGGCAATTTACGTGTTTTTCATTTAAGAATTGAAACGGGTCGGTTTTATAATATAGATAGAAATGATAGATTATGTTTACAATGCGACGACGGCTATAATTGAGGATGAAAACCAGTTCCTTCTTGTGTGTTCCAAATTTAAAGAGCTCCGCCTGAATCATTTGCGGGAAACTGTTTGTACAAATACAAATAAAACTAAATTTAAAATCCTCATGTCAATATCGAATTGTAAACTCCTCAATAATTTAGCAAGCTTTATTTTTCATGCCATGTACCAAAAATGTTAATTGAATGACTGTTGCTGTACACATCATGTCTTGTCATATATACGATATGTAGTTACGGGCCGATGGCCTACACTTCAGAAATAAAGAATTGAAATTGATAACTTCTGATATATATTCATCAACATAATGTAAGAAACAAGTTTGGAAATCTATTGTAACAACACTGGTATATTATTTAGACATTCACTAACAAATCAAAGGAAAGAATAAAATAATCTATCAATATCAAAATAAAATATATAAATTTGTTTACTGGGTTACGTTGTGCACATCATAACGTATAAGACACTATATCACAGTAGAATATTTGTCTGACATTGTGTATTAATATGTGCGACAGGAATAATTCTAAAGGGTCTGATTCATGAAAAAGCACGTTTTGGGTAAATTTATTGAAAATGCGAACTCCGCGCATCGGCATGAATCATTAGTTTGATGGTAATAGGTTGTATGCCTTCAGTGCATGGAGCTCAGCGACATTCGAATGCGTATTTGAGGTTACAAAATCGTCTCTTTCACACTTGAATGGCTTCATTCTGCTCACATAAAGAGATAGTTTTAATCAGAAAGGAGGCCCATGGCATTATACAGTGCATAGTAGTAAAATACATTTTCCTGACTGTTGAGGACATCCTAGTTGTTTACATCTATTTCGCTAAAGAGTTAAACAATTGAATATATTTTTCATAACCAGGAATTCAATGTAATATATGGGTTAAGTCTGTCTTAAAACATTGAGAAATGGATATATAATACAAAAGGGTATCCTGACTCAGTGAAAAGTATATGTTCTTGATAAAAATGAGACGTTTTGACCCTGTCGGTAGTGCTTGTAAACACATAAATTTGCAAACTGATTAATACGGAACAATCAAAGAGTCAGCTTCTTTTTTTTGTTAACTTTTCTGTCAAACGTGTTTCAATTCCCATGTACTTTGGGTTTTATCCGAGCGTGGGTAATTTTCCCGTCTCATCATAATTCAACAATTATTCTTGTCGTGAAAAGGGACTTTATTATATTTTTGGTGTGACTTTCATCACAATGATAATTGCGGACATTGAACGTCAATCATTATAACATAATAATTCTCTTTATTAATATAATTTAGTGATTGGCGCTTAAGGGTTAATTTTCAATAACAGTCAATACTTCTTGATAAAATACTACAATGCAACACTGAGTGTTCCTTTTAAAACCCATTGAGTATGTTGTTGGAGTCACATTATGTCAAACGTAATAAATGAAGTTATTTTATCGAAAAGTACTGATTGCTGATGAACATTATCAATTTAAGGCTAGTTCATTTAGTAGTGATATTATAAAGGTGAAAGTCACGATTTATTATTGAAAACTTGACAAAGATGCGGGTTAATTGGTTAAATGTAAGTTTGGAAACTTACCTTTAATAGACAGTCAGATTTGGGTTGGTAATATGTAATTGGTCATATAACTACTGTGCACATATAGGAAACGTATAAATTCGGCTTCTTCACGTACACAATGCTGTTGCTCGACTTTATTTGATTAGCATACATTTGGCATTAGGGAATGAATATGCAAGTCAAGTGAAATTATTTGTACTTCAGAATAAATCAGAATATCTGGTCTGTCGGCATGCATGAAGGCAAAGTAAATATTCCTATAAATTGTTAATGGCTCTTTAAAACATATTTGTAAATGTTTTATCCATATTCATTATTTTTACATTTTATCTGTAAATAAGTATTTTGGATATAAGATTATTCAACCAAAAGCGCATATATTTCAGCATTTAGTGGATTCACATATCGTTATCAAGTAATGAATAGTGAATTAGTAAATGTCAGAGAACATGTGGAGCTATTGATACTGTAGAGTATAGTTGGTTACCATTGCAAAGTCAAATGGTATCAGTTCGCGAAATTGCACGTCACATGTTGTCATAGTAACATGATCTGCATGAGCCTGGGAAAAAACCAATTATCCGTGCTGTAATCCGAGATTTGCTCTTTGAAAAGACTCAAAATTGTGACTCTGCCTCAATGTTTAAGAAGTAAATGCTTTGCAAAATAAAAGTGATTTTTTTTTTCGGAAACTGGGATATTGGCTGACTGCATGCTGTACAGTTTGCAATTACTATAAATGTGCTCGTGGAACACCTTGGTACCGACAAGGAATACAATACCTTGAAGTTTTACCAAAATGAGACCAATAGAACCATTCTGAATGAAATTCATAAATTACGCCATAACGTCAAATCAACATCAGCAAAGACAGGGGTTTTGCATCAAACAACTTCATGGGAGTGTTTGCACATGTTCCAATTGCATTTAAAAGCACATTTTGCCTTTCATCATACGAGCGTATGAACAGAAATGTGGCTATTTTCCCAGAGAATGATTATAGCACAATATAATGTTATCCAGAAGTTCTATACAAGTATTGACTTATCGTTACGTGTGCATGGTGTTCAACACGTTATTATTATGATGTCATCAAAATTGGAATGCTGTGATGTTATAAATTTTCTCATTACAGCGTTATCAGTAATTACGAAATTTGTTTAGTGGACTGGCGTTATTTTGCTGTTCAGTAGATATATATAGTTTGCACGTTACTATTCATCTACATAGTAAAGCTTGCACAAGAAACTTACACATTGACTTTCAAGGTGTAAACTCTACATAAATGCTCATAATAATGCAAATGATGAGTGTACTTCAACCATCTATATAATCTCGGAATATAGTGTCAAATTTTTAGCATTGTACGTGTAATCTTGGTTTTCATTCTTGACATGGTTTCTATGATTATAAACATGAAGTTAATGAATTGAGTTTGGCTATTCGAAAGGTTGTCGGCTCGGGAAAACCACATTAGAAAACTACAAATGTCGCGAGGACGACACGACATGTAAACTCATCGTTGCCGAGAAAGCCACACTAGAAAACTACAAATGTCGCGAGGGCCACACGACATGTACTCTCCTCGTTGCCGCGAAAGCCACACTGGAAAACAACAGAATGTCGCGAGGGTCACACGACATGTACACTCCTCGTTGCCGCGAAAGCCACACTAGAAAACTACAAAATGTCGCGTAGGCCACATGTCGTGTAAACTCCTGGTTGCCGCGAAGCCCACGATTGATTTCAGGATGATACCGTTTATCAAATTAGCGCCACCCATTGATAGATAATGAGCTTATTTTAAAGTGAATATGGAGTTAATCTTGTTTGTTTAGTTTTAAATAAAGTGTTGTAGTAGTTTTTCTTTAGGTCACGACTTTTCAACTGTATATCTGTCACTATTCTAAAGTGGTTAGCATTAAAATGATGATTTTCAGCAACGTTCAGTATTCGATAAAATTACATCTGACCAAATAACATATAAAACATGACACACATACGTGTACATTACATAAAATAAAATATGTTGCTATGGGGTGAAAACATCAATGAAATATGAAACTCCCCTGTCCTGTGCCTTCCTACAATATGATAATACAAAGTAAAAAGACTGCAAGACACATCACAGTTTATAATATACCGTAACATGGACCAGCACTCCCGACCATTGCCGGGAGAGCCACATTCATACGATCACAAGAACCGGGAGCGCCAAGTTGTATGTAACCTTATTTCCTTACATGTGGCTCTGCCGGATTGCAACCCTTATAAAGATGTGCATTGTGCGCAGTACGATTGAGTGGTTTAACATCTTGACCTGAGAAAACCAAAAGAGAAGACGGCCGTTATCCAAAGTTATACTAAGATTCGTATGTTTATTGCAAAATAGTTTTACACACCACCAGTTGATAACAGTTGTGAATCACATTTTCCTTCTCTGTTTTACAAAATTCCTCGTTACCATTATTTATTAACTGCATAGATATTACTTCCTTCTATGGTATATATAATGAGTGTTAGAACGATAATGGTCTACATATATATGAAGCAAATGATGCTACTTGATATGTAAAACAGTTTAAAGAAATGGCTGTTATATTTATGCGGAAATTTATCAGAAAACTGTAATACATGTCGAGCAATTTGAATCCTGAAGTACATGTACTGTTGTTGAAAATTACAATGTTAATGCTTATCGGTTCATTAACGTAACAATGTAATTATGTAAAGTTAAAAGACGTGACAATGCACCGCGATTGACGCCCGTCATTCAGTCAAATGTCATTTTGGAAACTTATTTACAACAGACAATAGGACAAAGTTTGGTTGAGAATGTTTACTGGGTCATCTGTGCATGTAAATGCGACGTGAAATTTCGGTTTCAGATGTTGCTCGACTTTCATTTGAACCTAGTAATCATATATATTGGGCGATATGGGTTGATTTGCAAGTTAAATGAAATTAATTGAACTGAAATCAGCATATATCGTATTCAGCACGTGCACGTATTTAAGCCAACTAAAGTATCTTGAAACAAAACGGGTGTCTCGACATACATGTAGTGACATATTATTTGAACAAGTAATCTTACAGTTTCATAAATGTTAGCAGAATGGAGTCATTTAAGTGCTTAAGAAAAGATTTCTTAACCTCCAATTACTTATCCTATTGTAAACTACGTAAACTGAAGGCGAACATATAATTATCATGACACTAATAATTTATGGTGACTCACACTCTATTAGTACATTTGCAAATACATGTTTATTTTCATTAAGCATGGCATTCAGAACCATTTTCAAGGCATATTTCGATAAACAATGTCACACAAATATGCCACTATGATATACTTTTTATATACAGTCAAACCGCGATAGTCCGGCCACCAATAATACGAATCTTGCGGTGTCCGAACGGTAGCAAGCTGTAACCAAACTAATCTCTATATAAACTCATTAAATGTTGATTCATTAATCCGTTGAATCCGTTTCCGAATCCGAACGCCGATTAGCCGTAACGGATTAGTTAATAACAACTATTTCTGCTTCATTAATCCGGTGACAAGCGATCATCACACTGATTGGATCGGTAAACTTCAATGACAGTGGATTGACACGGGAGTTGAGCGTGTCAGTAGTTTGTGATTTTAATAAATTGTAATGTTTTACATTGTGTGTCAGTACTTTGTGATTGTAATATATTGAATTTCTCATTTTGTGCGATAGTTATAAATATCCAGCGTGTCTTTGTTCAAGAAATAGCTTTTATAATCATATGTACCTTTATACCAGCTGTACATACCTATTATATTGTATATTGCATCAATGTATATATGTTGATGTACCTCTTATGCTGCTGTTTGCAGCCTGAGTTCTTGAATAAAGTTCAGTTCAGTTCAGTCAACTTCATTTAATATTTTAAATACGTTCTCGTATGTCTGTAGATTCAAAGGTTATCAACTCCATCTTGTTTAATTCATTTAAGTAGTCCGAACATTTCACTATCCGAACGTTTTTGATGAAAAACGGAAGCGTTCGGATTATCGAGGCCTGACTGTACTCCAAAAACTGAATCAATTTCATTCACATAAATTAAACATGTAAGACAAATATATATTATATTGATGATAATACATTGTTAAGATAGTGAATGGGTAAATATTTTATACCAATGTTGATACAATAGTTTCCGCACTTGCACTTTCAAAATGCTTATTCTGATTAACATATATTGATTAAGAGTAGTCAGATATTCTGATTTTTACATAGACCGTTACTTTATATAAACTGCATTGAACTTTGCGCAATAAAACTTATAACTCATTTAATAATAATTATAATAAGTGTTTACCACCAATGAATTCATTTCACGACAACCTTGTTTACAATAAAGAAAATAGAAGTCACAAGCATACATTGTATACAGAGAACAATCACACTTGATCAACTTCAACATTATTTAAAGGACGAATACTGGAGGAATAGGTGTATTTTGAATTTATTGGTTTTTAAACGCGGTAGTAAGAAGAAAGTTTGATGTATTCAGTCTGATTAAAATCGACGGTTTTCCGTGAAATAAAAAATGCAAAATAGTGCATCAACCGGGATACGAACTCGTTCGTTGGTTTCCACGCCAAACCGTCTGAAAGCACCCCGTACACTAGCGTGTTCGGGCGCAATTCAGCTAGCCAATCAAAAGATGCCCAACAAATGCTTTCGGTGCGAGAAACTAGGGGCAGATAACTCCAAACAGCTATCCTTTTGTCTGTTCCGAATGCTTTCAAAACCGCAACCGTTTAAATACTATGATGTGATTGGCCAGCTATTTGACTGGGTTTTGGCTGCGCTAAACTGGTTCTGAACACACGCCTATACGGGGTGTTCTCAGACCTTGTGGCGAGGAATCTACAGAACCTGTTCGTATCCCGGCAGATGCAAAATTTTGCAAATTTTATTCCTCGGAACAAGGTCGATTTTAATCAGACTGTGATGTATTCATCTGGATCAACAGAAATCTTCAGGAATAATATTAAAACTATTTTGTCGTAAACGAAACTGCTATTTTACTGGCGTTAGAAGAAGTTCTTCTAAGCGAAATAATTATTTACTAGAGACAAAGAACCATGCCGCCATTGGAAATCAAAAATTAATATGCTTTAAATGAAACAATGGTAAAAGAGAGCTGACACAAGTATGTCTATGGGAGGATCTACGTGTACGGGTATAAACACACCGGGTCAACGTTGTCAATTATCGATAATATTTGCAGATCTCTCTTGTAAGTGACATGGCCCGTTGTGCGGCGTCCGTCCGTCATCCGTCGTCAAACCATAAATTTTTCACATTTTCGACTCCTCCTCATGAACCGCAGCACACCCAAAGCTGAAATTTTGCGGAGAGGTACCTTGCACACAGGGGATCAAAGTTTTTTCATCATTTGAACTTCACCACCCATCAAATATTGGCGTGGCAGGCATTATTAACAGAACCTTTAAATGACTTCTTCTCTTGAACCAGTTGACATAGGAAGATGACATTTTCAGATTTTACATATAAAATTGTATTTGTTCATTTGGTCCTGACCCCTCACCAAATATGGATGTGACAGGGGGTCCAACCTAAAATCTTTAAAAGACTTCTTCTCCAAAACGATTTGATACAGAGAATTAAAATTTTCACATTTTAACAATCTGGGTCTACTCATGCTGCTCTCATATCTTAACATGTATGTTTTAGCAAATTTGCGACTGAGTGTTTAGCAGAGTGTGTAAAAACTCAAATGCAGAAAGGTTAATGTTAATTCTTTTAGTTATTCCCCTTTTGTATTATTCCCTCAATCAGATCCTATTATTCACCATTGGAAGTCTGTTGGCTATCCGTGTGCTGAGAAGGATACAATTATACCAAATCATACCATGCCATGCATAATGGTTTGCGGTTTCAAAAATTAAAACAAGATGATATCGAATGATGATTGAACAAATTCTCACAGTAAGTGAATCCTATCGAATGCAAATGGGGAAGGCATATTCTCAAATCATGAGACAAACAGTGAAAAAAGACATTTACTACTAAACTAAACCAAGTAAAGCTCCCTTCCTCTTTCGCCCTCACCCCCAAACCTTTAGGCTTGAAGAGCTAAATTATGTTAATTAATTTCATCAGTGGTAAATTGTTGCTAAACTACGCTTACACAGTGATATTATTAATAAACTAATAAGATGTACATATCTATAATAATCTACAATAATTACTTTTCAAATTTGATAAATATGAGCAAAACCATTCAAGTCTTAAAGGGAAGATTGTGTAAGTCCCATTAACTTATCCGAATGTAAGCTAAGCTCCATACACTGAAGGCGTTAATCCTATTATAGTCATACTAATGATTCATGATATTGCACTGAGTTCACTATTAGTAAATTTTCCCAAAACGTCTTTTCTCCCTTTAGAACTATTTCCGTGTCATACAAATATTCTACTGTGATATTTTTATATAGTATACTCTTCGCACACTGCTTCAATTTGATGTGTACATTAAAACCAAGTAAAACAAGTGTTTTTTTAATGATTTTATTATTTCCATTAATTTGTTATTGAATGGCTTAATAATATACAAGTGTTGATACCATAGACTTCCTACTAACCTGCATCCTTATTATGTTGATGAATATATATCAAAAGTAATCAAAGTGCGCCGATTTATATAAACTTTGCTTTGCTCAATTAAATCTATCATATTCAGTCACATAAGTATGTCTAAGGAAGTATCTATGTACAGGTTTACACACATGATGTCAACTTTTTGAATTAATCTATTTTAGTTTTAATTGTCATGGATTTCTCAATTATTCACCGTTTTATAGAGAAATCTCATTATATGTTTATTAAAATTCCTAATAAAAAAATAAACTTGTATTAATTATATTTATATAATAGCGACCTTGGGGGATTTAAAGTGGAATCATTTACCAAAATCATTCTTATGTTATGTGAATTCAAATACAAAGACAAATGAAAAGAAATTGAATGAAACCAGTATTCTATTGTTATGTAAAAGATTTAGGTCGACATGTCAATATCGCTTTATCGCTCTTTCGCTTTATCGCTCTTTCGCTTTATCGCTCTTTCGCTTTATTGCTCTTTCGCTTTATCGCTCTTTCGCTTTATCGCTCTTTCGCTTTATCGCTCTTTCGCTTTATCGCTCTTTCGCTTTATCGCTCTTTCGCTTTATCGCTCTTTCGCTTTATCGCTCTTTCGCTTTATCGCTCTTTCGCTTTATCGCTCTTTCGCTTTATCGCTCTTTCGCTTTATCGCTCTTTCGCTTTATCGCTCTTTCGCTTTATCGCTCTTTCGCTTTATCGCTCTTTCGCTTTATCGCTCTTTCGCTTTATCGCTCTTTCGCTTTATCGCTCTTTCGCTCTTTCGCTTTATCGCTTTATTGCTCTTTCGCTTTATCGCTCTTTCGCTTTATCGCTCTTTCGCTTTATCGCTCTTTCGCTTTATCGCTCTTTCGCTTTATCGCTCTTTCGCTTTATCGCTCTTTCGCTTTATCGCTCTTTCGCTTTATCGCTCTTTCGCTTTATCGCTCTTTCGCTTTATCGCTCTTTCGCTTTATCGCTCTTTCGCTTTATCGCTTTATCGCGTTTTATTATCGCTTTGTCGCGTTGTTATATCGCTTTGTCGTGTTGCCTTAATGCTTTGTCGTACAGCGTTATCGCTTTGTCTTGTAGCCTTATTGCTTTGTCGTGCGGCGTTATCGCTTTTCGTGTGACCATTTCGCTTTGTCGTGCGGCGTTATCGCTTTGTCGTGTGACCATTTCGCTTTGTCGTATGGCTGTATAGCTTTGTCGTGTCGCCATATCGCATTGTTGTGTGGTAATATCGCTCTTTGGCTTTATCGCATTGGTGCCAGAGGGCGAAAGAGCGATGGCCCCTCTTGGCCATCATACTGGAGAGTTCCCAGACAAGAGTAACGAGTATTGCTCTTCACAGTGTTGGTATTGGGCAGCAAGGGACTACCTATTTCAACAAGATAAAAGTTAACATAAACGTACGTACATTGCTCAGGATATTGATAATAATTACTTAAACCCTACAAGTTTATACAATTGTTAAAACAATTCTCCTATTTACATATGCATATATGGAGTTTATTCCTTATATGGCCTCGATCAACCATTGTTCTGTTTCAGTGAATGCTCGCTAATGTGGTCTTATTTTTGGACACTTTAAAGGGGCAGTAGCACGTTTTTTTGCAATTTTATTTTTTCAAATTTCCCATTTATAATGATAGTTTATGTCATTCATTTACTTTAGAGGGTAAAACATCTTATTACACAAACCAACTATCCGTAGTGGTAATAATGATGTTCTGTATAAAGCAAAAATTGCATGGCGGCCATTTTATTGTGAACACAATTTATTATTTCTAATGACAAAAAACGTTTCCCATGGCTTTACGGAACCATGAACACTCTTATTTTAGCTTGATTTTCTGAAGAAGAAGGGTGTTTTACTGTTGGTGACTCTATTTTTCAATTACATTTCATCGACCTATTTCACCAGAAAAACGTGTTTCTGCCCCTTTAATTCCCTTATCACCAAACATATACAAATAATCTCTGGTATAGCACAATTCTGAAGTGAAAAACAGTCGTTTACAAATTCGAAGTTCCTTTTCTTTCACATAATTAAGCGGGGGCCTATCTAACTAAAGACTGGGAGTTGTTTCTGTTGCTTCGATTTGAACTACTGATTTACTTGAATGAGTTAAATATTGACAGTATATGGAAGTTAATTTGTCTTTTTATCAATATCACCACGAAAATCACCAGTAAGAAAACCGATGCTTTATATTAATAATATGATCAAGTAACTCAAATTGACTTGATTCCTATTAGTAAAACTGTGAAGCGGATCGATTTGAAACCACGCTGTAATTGTTTAATATGCTGAAGACGTGGTATTAAGCTATCTGTTATTAAATCTTTTAATATGCTAGTGTGTGACTCAAAATATGTTAAGGCACTTGTCATCTGTGATAAGTATTAATACAAAATAACCCAAACAGATATATCGAAAATATTGTTTGGTTAAATATAGTGCCAGTGATAAAGAATACTGCATTTGGCGTATTTTGAACCAACAATGAATCATTATCTTGTTTAACATAATGAGTCCTAGTGGGAAATAAATCTGACTCTGTCTTCAAAGTATTAATATCTGGAAAGACATTTCCATGACATAATGTACAATACTACGGGGTTTACAACTAAAAAGGCATTAATAATAAACGCAGATGTACCCAAATAGTATGTTTTTGTTTAAACATCATTATTTATACTCACCGTTGATAGTTAACAATATGCCCAATTATCCTAATCTGTCTAATCCCGACAATCTTTACACAGCTTAAAGACAGAGTTATCGCTCAAGTGAACTGCACTCACCACTCACCGGCAGGTGGCCTACCTTATATGGTCATTGCTTCTTCTGATGGACAGACACGAAGCCGAACGCGACCGAGGGGAGGCCGGGAGGGAACTTACGATTGTTAACTATCAACGGTGAGTATAAATAATGATGTTTAAACAAAAACATACTATTATTTAATATACTCTCCGTGATAGTTAACAATATGCCCGATTGCCACAGAGGTGGAGGGGAGCGAGAGGCCCCTAAGAGGGATAGCTCTGTCTTAACAAGAGTCAAGTTGGTGAGCCAATACAGCGTAACCAGCCTGAACCCCGATGGGGTTCATCTGTCAACCGGAGGGTTAAGCTTGACCCAACTCGTAACCGGAGGGACTCTCACCCGCGTGGTCACCAACTAAAGAAAAGACAACAAAAGCATCACTAAAATCATCGAGACTATGTTTATTGCATACTCTAGACTGGCCCAAGGAGCAGCCGAGTTAACGAGGGGGGGGTAGGCCTCTTCGGTACGAGGCCGACAGAACTCGTTGCTGGGCGTACACCTGTGCGCCCAACCGATGAATCCCCTCCATGTCCTCGTTGGATACGTCTCTAAGATAGTGATTGGCGAACACCAGGCCCGACTTCCAGAAACAGCCGGCCATGATGTCCGCCACTGCCATGTTACTGTGAAGAGCCATCGTAGCCGAGATGGCTCTGATCTCGTGTGGATTGGCCTTCGCTGGCGGGTCGAGGCCCGCGGCCTTGTAGGCGTCCAACACTGCCGAGCGGAGATAGACGCTGAGTTGACGCTTGTCTAACTCCCGAACACTAGTCTGGGAGTGCGGAAGAAAAAGTTTCCTTCTCCCTTGACGTAGTGTCTTGGTCTTTTCGGTGTAGATCCGCAGGGCTCTCACCGGACAAAGGAGCCGATCCTCGTCCGTCGGATCTATGCTACCGGAAAGAGACGGTAACGAAAAGGTTCTACCCCTTTCGTCTGCGGCTTGGTTCTTGCAGATGAACTCAGGGGCTAACCCCAGTGACGCCGACCCACCGTCTCTCACCTCAAAACGCAAGAGGTCCGCCTGGAGAGCGTGAAGCTCTGAAATCCTGGCTGCGGACCCCATCGCAACCAAAAAGGCTGTTTTGATGGTGAGACGGAGAAGAGTCGTCTCCGTCAATGGCTCATAGTGGTCCGACTTGAGATGATTGAGCACCACTGTCAGGTCCCACTCCGGAGGCCTGAGCTTCCTCCGCCCGTCCTCATTCCGGTAGGTCCTAATAAGTTCTTTAAGGACCGAGATGTCAACCTGGGGCTCACGCTTCCTAAGGACTGACATGACCGCCGCCAGGTTGGTGTTAATTGAGGAAGCTTTGAGCTTCCTCACCTCTCGTAGGTACACCAGGTACTCAGCTACCTGCGGGACCGTTACCGCCTCGATAGCATACCCCTCCTTCGCGCAGAAGGCGGCGAAGGCACCCCACTGGGCGTCATAGAGATTCCTCGTGGAGGATCTCTGCGAAGATGCGACCGCTTCGGCGACGGACTTGGAAAACCCCGCCCCTGTCAACCCCCTTTGGAGACAAACCAGGCGTGAAGGTGGAGCGCCTGGGGGTTCTCGTGAACCCGCCCGCTTGGTTTGCTCGTCAATAGGTCCCATCTCAGAGGGAGGGGGACAGGGTCTTGGCGGCACATCCTCCTCAGGGGAACGTACCAGGCCCTGGCTGGCCACAACGGAGCTATGAGAAGGAGTTGAAGTACTCGTGTCTCCTGTACCTTCGCCACCACGTGACTCAGGATGGCGTGAGGGGGATAGGCGTAGGCGACCATCCCCTCCCATCCTAACGCGAGCGCATCGAGAGCCCACGCGGCCGGGTCCGGTACGGGGGACACGTACGTCGGCAACTGGTGGTTGAGCCGAGTCGCAAAGAGGTCTATGTGAGGTTTGCCGAACCTCAAACACAGACTCTCGAACACCCTCGGGTGCAACATCCACTCCGTCGAAGGAGGTTTGTCCGGCCGAGACAAGGCGTCCGCCAGGACGTTCTTGGCTCCTGGGATGTGCACCGCCCTGAGAGAGAGTCCGAGACTGTCCACTAGGTGAAACAGCTCCGCCACCAGTTGAAGTAGAGAGTCTGCCTTGGTTGACCCCTGCTTGTTTATGGCCCAGGCCGCCGCTGAGCTGTCCGTGTGAACACACAGGACCTGCCCCCGCAGGTGACCTGACCAATGGCTGATCGCCAGCCTTATGGCGTCCAGTTCGAGGACGTTGATGTGGCGTCGTGATTGCGCTGGCGACCACACCCCCGCCGTTTGGTCTGAATCTAGGTGGGCTCCCCACCCCTGGGTGGAGGCATCCACGTATAGCTGAGACGTCGCTGGGGGCTGCCTGAGGGGCACACCCCCCAGCACGTTGGACTCCTGCTGCCACCAGGAGAGGTGGTGTCTCAACTCGGTTGGAATCGGGAAGACATGACGGCAAGTCTTCTCCCTGACGTGCGCGTTTACGAAGATCTGCAGGGGCCTGAGCTGCAACCGACCCCTTCGAGTGAAGTGTTGGGTTGCGCTCAAGAACCCCAACAGCCTCTGCCACTTGCGGAGTGACAGCGGCTCCCGGAGTGCTAATTCCAGGAGATCTTTGTAGCGCCCCATCCGTTCTGTAGTGACGAAAGCTCTGTAGGTCACGGTATCCAGGCGAGCTCCCAGAAAGACCAGCGACGTCGTTGGCTCCAGGTCTGACTTGTCTAGGTTGACTAGCCATCCCAGCCGCCTGAACAACGTTATCACAAAGTCTCGTTGCGCCTCCAGAACAGATGGGGATCTGTTGTGAGTGAACCCGTCGTCCAGATACATCGCGAACTGCACGTCCACTCGATGAAGGTATTGGACGATGGGCTGGGTCACGCGAGTGAAAAGCCATGGAGCCGACGATATCCCGAACGGTAGAACGTTCCACTGAAAGTGGCGACCCGCCAGGACAAAACGGAGGTATCTGCGATCGCCATGGTAGATGGGAATGTGCAGATACGCGTCCTGCAGATCGAGGGATATCATCGAATCCAAGGGCTCCAGCAACCGCATCACTGATGGTACGGTCAAGAGACGAAAATATGGCGGCCGCTCTAGGAAGGAGAGGTTGAACTCCTTCAAGTCGTGGATCAGCCGCCACTTTTTCGGGTCTCGCTTCGGTCGCACGAAGACCGGAGAATAGTATCCTGGAGTGAGGTTTTGGGGCAGGAGTTCCTCCACCGCCCGTTTGGAGATGAGTGTCTCCACCTGTTCCAGCGTCAGTGCGAGCCGATCTCGTTCTAGCGGCCTCTCTGTTGGAAAACAGGTTAGCGGGGGGCGGTGTGTCACGGGAATACGAAACCCCCGCTCCAAAATCTTGCAGACGAAAGGATCGAGCCCCAATTGCGCCCAGTTGGCCACAAACCGAGAGAGTCGACCTCCCACTGGCCCTTCCCACGCCGGGACAACCTGTGGAGGCAGCTCGGGGGCCACCCACGAGTCACTGCTTCCTCGGGGTACCTCCATATGCGCGGCCTCTGCCACGCTGACTTCCTTTCTTGGGGGTGTGCTTGGGAGAGGGGCCGGCATTGAAGTCACGACTTCTGTCCTGCCGACCCCCAAACCGAAAGGAAACTCCGCCAGTCTTGGCGTTACCCACGGGAGTGTTCGCGCCTCCCTTCCTCTTCTTGGGCGTATGCGTCTGAGAAGAGGCTCTACCCCCGCCAGCGGCCAGTCTGTTGGTCAATTCCTGCTGCTGACACTCCTGCCGCTGCCGGAGGACCCCGGCAATCTGCCCATCAAAGAGAGATGAAGATGACGCGGGAGCGGCCCGCAAGCGGTTCCGGAGCTCCGCCGGAAGGTTTGTCCGGGCAAGGAAACCATCTCTCCTGAGATTTGTGACCCCCGCCGAAATGCGGGAGGCGCACAACATCATCTGAGCGATGTTCCCCGCCACGGCGCCGAAACCGCGGTAAAGAGCCTTCGCCCCTCCCTCCATCCCCGCCTCCTTCGCAAAGGATGCCATACCCTGACAGGCATGCGCCACGTGATTGGCCAACCCCAGGATGCTCCTAGCCTCTTTGTCAAGATGGCTCAAGTGAGCGTCCGACACCTGGTGAGGTATGGAGGGGACGGCCACCCGGCGAATATCGTCGTCCAGGACAGGGGGACAGAGGGGGAAAGAAGACTGTGCTACTGGGAGGGAAGCGCGCTGCTTCTCACCCAGAACCAGGGGGGGCAGGAGACGGCCTGGCGCCGCCGCGGCGACATTGGCGTCGTAATCCCTGCCCGCCGCCTGAAGGAGTCTGTGTGGCGGCAGTGCCACGAGGCGTTGGGTAGGCGCCTCTTCCTCGGTGCAGAATGTCTCCATTCTGGCCAGCTTGGTCGAGGAGGGTTCATCCTCAACCTCAGCTAAGTCCACCTGACACCAGTCGGCGATAGCCGCCAGGCGTTCCTTGAGGTCAGGGGCATCCACTTGAGGCGTCTCCACAATGGCCAACTCGGGAGAGGATCTCCCTGGAGTGGACATCCCACCCTCCTGGGAAGCCACCTCCGGGGCCGACTTGTCTGGATCTGAGGAGGTGCCGGCAGGTGAAACAACCACCACCCTCCTCCTCTTGGGCGTGGACGGCGGGGAGGTCGAGGGCGAAGTAACCCCTTCCTCAACCCTAGTCTGCGCCGGCAGTCGTCTGTCCAGCATGGAGGAAACCATGTCCTTGACTGAGGACAGAATATCCTCAGTCAATCTCCTTGTATCAAAGGGAGGAGGAGAAAGAGGCCTCAACCTCCTCTTCTTGGACTTGTGTTTCCTCTTCCTCCTAGGCGAAAGTCGCCGGTCTGGAAAGGACTCGGCGTCAGGGGAGGATCTCCTGATGGGAGATCTCTCACCCCCACTACCCTGTGAAGAGACGTAAGTGTCCTTGGCGGCCGCCTCTCGACCCGCTCCCGCCCCTGCCTCTGGCAAATCGAATTCCGCCGTGTCCTCCGAAATCACCAGGTCTGAAGCCGGCGACCTGGGATCGGACATGGCGGTGCCGGCGCTAGCGGTAGCGGTGGCGGTAGCGGACGGAGAGGGCCGCCTGGACGCCCTCAGCTTAGACTGACTCTCACTCTTCTTAACGGAGTTGCGATACTCGCGATGCTCCGCCGCCGAGAGGTCAGCACATTCCTCACACCTGTCCGCGTCCGGACAAAGGTTGCGGCACAGGCGGCAAAGGCCGTGGGGGTCAAATCGCGCTGACTTCCTATAGCCACACGCCCCACAGAACGCCGAGTATGGCGAAGTCATACTCAGCAAGCAAAAAGAGAGAACGCGCGAGCGGCCGGCGCTATCCCCGCGCGAGCGGCCGGCGCTATCCCCGCGCAAGCGGCAAGCGCTAAACAAACGCAGGCGGCAGCGCAATCCAACCCAGGCGACAAGCGCTGTCCAACCCAGGCGACAACCTACCGAGAGGAGGCGGCAGGCGCTACCCCCGCGCAAGCGGCAAGCGCTAAACAAGCGCAGGCGGCAGCGCAATCCAACCCAGGCGACAAGCGCTGTCCAACCCAGGCGACAACCTATCAAGAGGAGGCGGCAGGCGCTATCCACGCGCCAGCGGCAAGAGCAACCAAGCGCAGGCGGCCAGCGCCAACCGCTACAGCAGAAAACAGAAGGCCAAGCGGTATGACCCCCGCGCCAAGCGCAAGGGACAGGCGGCACGCGCAAGCGGCCCCGAGATCACCGACCTGCACGGACTGCACGTGCAGAACGAGCACCCCGAAATCAACAACAGTTGACACGTCAACTGCAGTCAACAACCACTAAACCTGTCTAAAGGAGAGAGACTACTTCGCGAAAGGCAGTCTAACCACCCTCAGACAGAAAATACAACTGAGAAGGAGAACAAGTCGAGACAATAATCTTATTACTATCGAATTAGAGAGCTATCAAAACACAACATGCTTCGATGGCCGACAGAAAAGCAATGACCATATAAGGTAGGCCACCTGCCGGTGAGTGGTGAGTGCAGTTCACTTGAGCGATAACTCTGTCTTTAAGCTGTGTAAAGATTGTCGGGATTAGACAGATTAGGATAATTGGGCATATTGTTAACTATCACGGAGAGTATATTAAATAATATATGTTTTCCATTTCATCATTTCATTATCATCAAAAACTAATAATTACATTACGAAAATGTTCAATCATTGTAGGATATGACTGTGGACAGGAGTAATTACACTTTTGCTGTTGGAGCTGGTAAGAAACATCCATATGCGACTGCAGAAGATTGTTACAGTACTTCGGATAGAGCCTGTGGTCCAGTTGGGACATTCGATATAGATACGAGTCAAACTGGTATTGTCGTCAGCTTACAGGTAAGATTTAAATAATAATAAGTTACAATGTGTCCATGAGCTTAAAAGGGTATTTATCATACATTAATGTATGAATTGAAATACAACGAAATGCTGTAAATATGTTTTGAAAACTGGGGTGGTAAAGAAATTAGCTGACCATACATGTCAGAGTACATTTTTTATCATGAATTAACAGACGCAGTGTTCATACTATCGGCTTTATAATAAAACTCGTAGTTTATTACTATATGCCATTTTTAGACGGAAATTATGGATTAATGCATATCTAATTTAATCATATACCTATCAATAATGTGGACCATTTTGCACATACGGTACTAGTTACGGATTTCCCCCGTATAGCCCACCTTGGCCGCAAATCCATATCAGCCATATCAGCCCTAGGGCCAACAATCAATATCAGCCGTATTGCCCGGCTCGTTAGTAGGTTTTGCAATCAATTCATGCAGCGCTCAAAATGTCAATAGACATAGTCCAGTTTATGTTTTAGAGTTACGTCCCTTGTTGCCCTTGTCCATATTGACATTGACATAATGAGTATCGGAGACAATGTTTTGGCATCTCTTGCCGACAGACTTATTGAACTGGATGGAATTTTAGAAAATGATGACACCATCACGTTAATTTCACGGTTAGCCAAGGTACATAGCTCTGACAGATGTAGTGGAAACGATAGGGAGAACGGAATACCGGTTTTCTTAGCGATTTCAGGGTAAGATCGGTTCTCCGATGAAACTGATACGGTTTTATTTGTGGACAGCAAGAACAATGTCAACACCGTTAAGAAAACTGAAGGTGACTTGAAACTCATGTAAACCTATTTCCATTCAGTTGGGAAGTGAGAACAAAATTGACAGTTTATCAGCACGTTTTTTTCTGAATTTCAGAAAACACAACGAAACTGAATATGAACCAGATTCGCTGAAATCCTCCTAGTCTAGTCTTTGTAGATATTCGAAGCAATATCCTGTTAATATTTTGACCGACATAACTTTTCAACATTCAAGAGATCTATTGGGTTTTAAACGGGAGGAACTAAATCATGAGAGAAAGGCAGCACACCCAAACAATGAAGTTTTCCATTGTTATTGTTTATTTGTTTTTTATCATTAAACTGTTTACTTGTTAAACCATTTTTTCATATGTTTCACAGTCACAGATGTGGTATATGATAAAAAGGTTATGATATGACAGTTTTCCTTTAGCCGGTAATATCAGCCCTCGGGCCTTCGTATAGGGGATTCTTAATATTGCCTCATGAATATTAATGAGGCATATGGAACCGCGTGCGCTAAATCGAAAACGAGGCTAAGGCCGCTTCCAAACCCGGAAGTATCATTCACATAGCATTGACAAGTCGGTAGCTCTTCTAAATAACACTTACTTTTATTAAAAATAATGAAAAAATCACTGGGAAAACTTTCAAGAACGATGCATCTGTCGATTATCTTCAATTACCACCGCCGAGGATACTATTTTACAAGCAAGGCGATGTTTTTCGTATAATTTATGGTAGGATTTCCTCGTTGTGTTTACCGTAATTTTGAACTGTAAATCTGTCAAACTCGTTGTTGTTTCAGCGCTCTTATTTGAACAAATACGAATGAAATTTACACCCTATCCATGCATGCCAAGAAATCATTGTATATAGTCACTGGGTGGGAAGAAACTGTTCAAATCTTAACCATCATTCGGCTAAACGGTCAGCTCTTGTGACATGCCTACGAACTGCAAAGGGGTCATTCAGTGCAGCTCATTGTAAACGAATCAAATTCTTGTTTTTAAAAAAATCTATTTTGGAGTCTTAATTGATTCAAATTGTTCATTTGGATATAGTTTCAATTACGGTCCAATTTGTACAGCTTATTTTACGTTCTCTTGTTGGAACAGTAAAGCAGATATTATAATTCAATCAAATATATAATCTGTTCTAGTTTTAAAACATATTTTTTTAGTAAGTTATTTGTATGTCTGCAGTAGCAAAATAATTTTAAACAATGAACATAACGTTCTTATGTATATGTAAAAAAAATAAACATATTTAGCAATTAATCTATTATGGCTTTATTAATTAATGGTTTGAGGAAAGTTATCAATGATCACTAATCAACGTTATCAACGTGATGAGGATTCCGATTTGTGAGCTCATGTAGATATGTGAATAAGCTTTGAAAATTAAACAGATGTTTAGAAAAGTATTTCATAAGAAAAAGGATTTCTACCTACAAACATAGTATTTAGTTTATTTAAGAAGCTGAAAACAGTACACAAAATCAATTAAATGAATGATGGAACCCTTTACAAAACAGAAAATAAATAAGTTGTAGCTTATGATCTGTGGTAATAAATTTATTTTAGCAATTTTGGAATTGGAATAAAATAAATAATAAAATAATAAAAAAAAGTGAGACTAATTCAAAAGATATGTTATTTTATATTCCTTGTACTTCAAAGTTGAAAATGATTTTTTTAAATATTGCATGCTTACTTTATATAACATGAATTGAATTTATTTACTGAATTCTATTCATTTAAAAATAAGGAAACAATCTCCCAGTGCTTATGTGATATTATACCCCATGTCACACATGGCATGAAGAGTTGAATACCCGATGTAGTATGTACCCACCTACCTATTTGCAATCAGGGTCCCTTTTTCACTTTTCTAGAATAATAAATCAGAATAGCAAGCATTCAGTTGTATTGTGTTTCTTTAAAAAGTTTATAAATAATTAATAAATAAAATTAAATTAATGTACATTGGATTAATTTAAATTTCATTTGTATTTAAAAAAGAAATATACATATATTTCTCAAACATGACCACCTCCTCCTTGAGCACAATCTATCTTTTACACATTGTGTATTGAAACATGATATACATGTGCATTTCACAATATATTGCATCATTATCCAGGATGATATGTACTTGTTACTTTCAAACATTAACCTCAACTGAATTCAATTTAAATTTATTTTTTGTTGGTTATTGTTGTTTTGTGATGACTATATCTAAGTGTATGGTTTAATATTAATAATTAGCAAATAATTAGTTGCCTTATATTAGTTTTGTCCTACTTTTAATTTTAATCCCACTAAGAACAGAAAGCACTTGGTGGGCTTTTGAATCTCACAAAATATTAAATAATGTGCATTTCTACTTCTATAAATCATGTCCATGTATTATTTGTAGTTTAGTCATACAAATACAAGTATATGTCTCAAACCTGACCATCACCTCCTCAAGCACAATCTATCATGTATGATTGTGTATTGAAACATCCATGTACATTTCACAATATATTTCAATCATTTTCCAGCATAACATGTACTTGTTACTTCCAAACATTAACCTCAATTAATTTATTTTTCATTTCTATTTTGTTGGTTATTTTTGTTGGGTAATAACTATATCTAGGTAAGTGGTTTACATAATAATTTCTTATTTAATGGTTTGCCTGCTTTAAATTTTCCTTCCTAGGTCCTGCAGGAATAAATAATCAAATAGTACCTATAAATTATAAATATCAACTTATGTTTAATTGTAGCTTATAACTCAGGCCTTTTTTTTATAAAACTGATAGTTATGATTTAATGTGTCCTGCAGTACATGTGTAAATAATTTTAGTAGACTCTACGGATGCAATGCAACAATATTATGACCATAGATTAATAAATAAATATTTTTAGGTTTATAATATATATTAGTTCTTGATTAAATGAATATTTATGATTTATTTGAATGTTTAATTTTCTTGAAAATATTCTGATCATTAGGTCGAAAAGAATTTAAATATATAGGTCTAGTTTCACTTTGATTTCAATTAATATTGTGTTCATTTTGGGGATTGAAGTGGGGCAACACCTTCAAGAGGTTTAGCTACTGCCGTCGGTCATTGATCCACTAATTACAGGTTCCCAACTTTGGGATTATTATCAATTAATGGAGGTTTATTTTGCCGAATGATTACGAAAAATGGACAGTATTAGCCAAAAAGAAATTCAAATCATCCCGTTTACGGGCCGATGACAAAACCAAAACTCTTGAACTTGCCAAGAGTAAAACTATCCAAACGTTGTTTGCCAATGCCGCTGAACCTGAAACAATTACCATTAGTTTACCATATTTTATTGTGACAAACGCTTTTTTTAAAAAGTCTTGCATTGGGGGAATACGATATAAACAAACCTATTCATTCTGTTCCAGTCGAAAGAAACCGAAACACAAGCGGCACGTACTGCCAATATGCAGCCATTACGCGAACCAGGAAATAAGAAACGGCCTTAGCCTCGTTTTCGTTTCGAAAGGTCATAGGTCGTATGCATGCATAAATATTGAGAATCCCCTATTATATCTAGTTTAAACGTGATAAGGTCAATTCATTCCAACTTGGACATCGTTCAAAGACAAAGTACTTTTTTTCGATTTTCTTAAGGTGTCATTTGTGTGGATTCTCAAACTGAATATCTTGATTCATGCTGATGCATCATTATTTATTAGTCCGATATGAAAGGGCCATGGCATCCAGCGTCCGTCCGTCCATCCAGCCGTCCGTAATCTTTTGGTTTTGTTTCGACTTCTTCTTTAGAACCAATGACTCTAGAGAGCTAAAACTTTATGTGCAGACTCCTTGGCCAATGGGGATTCTAAATTGTAGATTTAGTGAATCCTTGAGCCACATTTTTATGTAAAGTTTAAATTTGATGACTGGGCAATGCCTTTTCATGTGATATCTAATTTGTTTTCTCAAAGATAATGAATAACATAATTCCTGATGAGCTTCAGAGCCGGTGGCTCTAGTATAACAGAGTGATTCAAGAATATCCGATTTAGCAATCACATTAAGTCGATCTTTAGTATTCTAAAAATGTCAAGGGAGTAAAACTGAAAAACAGAGCCATGGCTCTGGAGCTCAGCAGGCTGTAAATAAAGGTTATCATTCAAATTCTTTTGGAATGGTCGATATCCTGTATTAGGATTGAATGAAACATATTTTAGTCATAAAAAAAAAACCTTTTCAAATTATTACATCTTTGATTTCACAACAATTCACAACAAGACATGGACAGGTGGGAAGGATATGTACAAGAGTAAGTTAGACAATCTGTTTAGTCAGAGAGATGTACACTTATGACAACATTCTGATTTTCAAAGGTAGAGAGACCAGCGCCGTCATGTAAAATAAAGACAATTACTATTCGTGTTCTGTTTCTAACAATATTTCCTGAAGTTTTAAACATCTTTTCACGCCGAGCAAAATACAAAAGACACTCCAATTGTTTGACTTGAAGGTATTTCTTAAGAATGTACACAATGCAGTGTACATATCGCTATGTACGCATTGATTAAGGTGACATACACTTCCTGTTCATAATATGTTCTAGCCTTATGAAGATGCCTACAACCATTACTTTTTAAATTAATGATCTTGTTAATTCTAATTCTTGTTATATTTGCTCAGCAAACCTGGACTCCGCATGGCTATAACCCCCACATGCCATCCGTGACCAGGGCTGGCAATGGACAACAGATTAATCTCCGTTGTGGTGGCATGTGTGGGAGATGTGAGCCGACAGCAGGCAAGCTGCAGCTTAACAGGGACACACAGGAAGGTTAGCTCAATATGAATTTATGTTGATATTATTATAAGAATGATCAACAGGTTGCAAGGAATTACGGATTATCTGTCCCGGGTTTATTATTGTGGTAAGCTCTGAACTTTAGCGAGTTCGACACAATAATTCACAATGGACATTCATTATTCCGAGCAGCAAGTCATTTATTATAGTGTTAGCACAAATCATTTAAATTCGAAAAAAGTTGAAAAAAATCACGATTAGATTAGACTGTATTACACAATAGGTAAGTTTGCTACCTGTGCTCTTTTGTTCATTAATATTGTAAAAGTTGTTCCTAAAAGGTATTTCAGATATGTTAAAAGAAAATCGTTTACATTGTAATATTGTAACAGAATTTAAAGATAAAATTAGTAAAACGTGAATAATGGAAAAACTCAGTTACAATATATATCAATGCCATTACGTCACTATTATCTTGCATGCTGCTTCACATTGCAGATTTGGTACTGTAAATACGGCCTAGGAAACATCTTGATGAGACATGATTATTTATTTTAGATGTTTACTAACGTGTGGCTCAATGATTATCTATATGATTTAGCTAAAATAGGAAAATTAATAAATATATGAATGGGTGTACCTGTAAAGTAAGTCAGTCAACTAGTCTCAATGCAAGTTGTATTTAGAAAACAGAACTTAAATGTACATGACTGTATATCTTTTCCCGCAAGGGTGAGAATTGTTTTCATAAAATGTTCGTTCTATTTGGATATTACATATGCAACTGATTAATATCATGCTAAATGTGTGAGTATAGCAATTGCGATATTAATTTATATGAACGGCATTAATAAGTGGCATACATAAGAATAGAAATATTTTCTGGATAACAACTCCTTTAATGTCAAAATACACGACGTTTCAGGGTATACACACACTCCTTCATCAGGGTGAATGAAAGATATATAAAAACATGGGATATACTTTTATGGAAAATAAGTCTGTGGTGAGGAAATAAATGCATGAGAATGCTATACAATGAGGTTTGCAATACAAACACGAGGGGGGTTTATCCGGTGATGCTGATAGATGTTGATGTGTAGAGACTTCTGGGATAAGTTCCGACGGGAGTGAATGGGTGGTTGGGTGGGTAAGATTTGTAATTGTGTGCATATACTCCGAAAGCGTTGTGTATTATCATATTTTATTAATTAACTATCAATGTTATGGGACGTATACAGCATTTAAGGCCCAGACCATATGATTCGACAACTGGGCCAATACGGGGAAACTGGGCCAATACGGGAAAAACTTGGCCAATACGAGACAAACTGGGCCAATATGAGTCTGAGCATGCGCAGTTGCACATTTGGTGGAAGCCCGAAGCTGTCGCTTCCCAACTTTGACCCGTGCTATTTGTTCACCAATCTTTTTTTTATAATTATTATTGCAATATAAATTAGATGTCTAATGTTGTGCAAATAGAATGAAAATATGTTAATTAATAAAATTGTCATTAATTAAGTGGCCGAGTAACAGGTCCGAGGTCCGTTGTATTGGGGACCGAGGACCTGTAACACGGCCAATACGGAAATACTCAATTAATAACATTATAACAGAAGTTTTTATCCAGAAAATCGTCCTGTTCTAATCGTGTTCAACGTTTACATTGACCTGTTCACGGGTCTCAAATGTACTTATATTGGCTTCCCTGAAAATATGTAATAGAAACTTAATTAAGAAATATTTACGTAAATATGTTCTTCTTTCTTTGTTTTCAGTTCTACCAGATGACAGCGCACATTTTATTACACCTCAATGAAGATATTATTACAATTCCCGACTAATGGACTTCATACCTATCATGCTGTCGACTTGTTGTTATTTCAAACTAAATACAGTTTGAACAAAACCGTTCTGAACTATGTTTCACGTTAAAGAACTGTAGATATGTATTTATTGAAATTGCTTATCATCCCCTTTTTGAGGTAAGTACCTCTCGATCAGCCACACTTTCCCACTGTGCTAAATCTGAAATTACTTATCGGTAGAAGCTTTACCTAAGCACTATTGAGAATAAGTTCTGAACTAGATATATGGGCACCAACGTATTTCGATGTTATATGTAAGGTCATAAACTAATACTCGTACAATGTACATATTATAAAACAATTTTCAGTATCAATAATGGTTTATTGTTGAATGTAAGGTGTTGATGTCCGATTTACCTAAGCTTTCAAGTTAATTCAATCATATCACAGCATCTACTATATTTCCAGGAAGAAAAGTTACAATAAATTCAGACTTTGAAATTTAAGCGATATACTCTCTGCTGATTGTATTAAACGAGGTCATGTGACAGGTATACATTCCCATAAACAAGAGATTGACAACTGAAAAGAATAACCTTCATACACTGACGTTTACATAAAATAACCTGCGGTAATACTTTATCATTGTATCATTGCGCAATTATTACACTGCTATCACATGCTCTTTTTCTTGATTAAACTTTTTCAAAACCTTACAACGTGAATTCTAATTGTAGTTTGATTAAAACAGCATGTTAGAACCAAAACTTAAATATTTTAATCATATTACCTGTGTAACTATGTTTTGCGCGTTGTGACACATAAGTGATGAGGTATTATTGTGGGTGGAGCTTAGCGCCTGATCTAAGACAATACTAAACATTTGTTTTATCATGCACTGTACACTTTTTGCAGATATTGTTTATATTCAAAAGTATATTTACTGATTAGAAATCGCTTAACTTTCAAAGTTTGAATTTATGAGAACAAGATTTAATAATGAGTTTGTTCACTGGCTTATAAACGGTTTGAAAGTTCAAGTTAAACTGTAGTATAAAGTCAACAAGCTCCGGCATTTATACCAGTTTGACTTGCACCTTTCAAACCGTTTATAAGCCAGTGAACAAACACATTATGAAATCTATTTCTTAAATAATTACCACAGCCATGGATTATTGTAAAACAAACGTGGCGCTACGTGGTCCTGTCCATATCCCAGTCGACTGTTATCAGTGAAGTTCAGCAACATGAGCAAGTGACTTTATTCAAAGCGTGCCTCTGTTCACCAAGCAGTATGTAGGCACTAGATGTAAGAGGTGACCTTCGAGAGATGTGGCAGCTCAGGTTAAACCAGGGCAATAATGCAGGGGGCGCATTGAGCATGCATTGTATTGGATATGTGCGCTGTATTATAAAATCTACGGCCGTTTGAATTAGTCAACGATGGATTACAATGTTACACCGAACTTTGCTGCATGTACAATGGTTTTCAATGCCATACACACGTTCCCAGCCTCCAGAGAGAGTCCAATTCATGCTGTCTTTTTTGTCGAGAGTTATTAATGTGTACACTGTTGACCACGCTGTGTATACCTTACTGAGAGTTATCAATAGAATTTCCGACATTGAGAAACAATCTGTGCATTCTGTGCATATTAACTATGTTTTAAGATGGTTATTAACTGTGCACATTCATCAGACATTTTAATTTGTTAATCACTGACATCTGAAAATAAAAGTTTATTCCTTGCTTTACCAAGTTTTTTTATGTTGTAACCCTCTTTTAATATGGGTGTACTGTCGAGGGATATATAAATCGCTATACAGGTCCTTTGGTCTGCAGTTAGTTGCTTCCCCTGGATGATATAGCACATCAAATCATGTTAAAGGGGCAGTAGCAAGTCTTTTTAAAATTTTATTTTTTCAAATTTCCCATTTATAATGATGGTTTATTTATTTATATTTACTTAAGAGGGCAAAACATCTCATTACACAAACACAGTTTCCTTGGATCCAAAAACGGTTTTGCGTATAAAGCAACAATTGCATGGCGGCCATTTTATTGTGAACACATTTTATTATTTCGATTGATACTAACTATTCCCATGGCTTTATGGAACCATGTAAACTAAATTTTTAACTTGATTTACCGAAGAGGATCAGCCGTTCTACTATTCATGGCATTATTCTTCAAATACATTTTATTGACTTAATTCACCAAAAAAACGTGCTACTGCCCCTTTAAAACGTTGAACAGGCACTAACCAATTTGCAAAGGATCTGCATGTACAGGACAGATGTGTTCATTGCATTGGCTGTCATCCTGTCAGACCGGATCTCAGCCCCAAGTACGGCTTCGGTTCTCTTTTCACACTTTCGACTTCTACTCATATTATACCTTATATATTTTATACTCTGTACAACATCAACTGATGTATAACAAATTCAAATAAAGCAAATGACGAATTATTATCATTATCCTACATTTTGTCCTTACATCTAATGAATGAACAACGAAGAACGAAGAACTAAAATATTCTATACTGTCTACACTACTGTGCAGAATTAAGTACCCCTTGTTCGCGAACAATTCGCGAACATTTCGCGAACATTTCGCGAACATTTCGCGAACATTTCGCGCACATTTCGCGAACATTTCGCGAACATTTCGCGCACATTTCGCGAACATTTCGCGAACATTTCGCGCACATTTCGCGAACAATTCGCGAACAATTCGCGAACAATTCGCGAACATTTCGCGAACATTTCGCGAACATTTCGCGAACATTTCGCGCACATTTCGCGAACATTTCGCGCACATTTCGCGAACATTTCGCGCACATTTCGCGAACATTTCGCGCACATTTCGCTGATTGTAAGGAAGCTACAAGCATCATGTGGTATAAGATTATAATCCTTATTATTAAATCAATTTAACTATTGGATAATATAGTTCACAATTCATCTGCTCTAGATACCAACGACAATGACATTGCCCTGGTTTTCATTACCAAGCTTTCGTTAATCATTTTACTGTTTTAATTGGTACATGGCATTTAGGATGTCTCTGGGCTATGATGTTTAATCAATTAAACACTATTCGATTTAGAGCAAGTAGTGATATAAAGTATGGTCTATGCCTATGTACACACAACTATAACACAATCGCATCTAGTTTCATCTCATATTTTCGAAACGGTACCTATAAATCCTGTCCTCCTGTTAACGAATATCGGATTATAATCAACTATCCTCATTGGCTTAATCAAGTGTACATTGTCATGGCGTACTGACATGTGAACTATGTAGAACATAGATTTAGTCATCGAAATTAAGAATTAATTAATAAAACTACGAGTGTGTTGTGAATTCACTCCAGAAGACACGATATATAAATGGATGGAAAATGTTTTATACTTAACGTTTACATTCTATGCCGAAATTATGAATGTTTGTATGTTATATATCTATATTATACACTACTGATGTTATATCTGTAACATGTTGTGCCTGTACGCTTGTAATATATTTTGTTATTCTTATAATCGTGTACATGTACTATACTCTTGTATAATATTGTGTATTTTAGTAAAATGTGTCAAATGTGATAAAATATTATATTGAACTGTCGTTCAGTGAACCGTCTAGTTTTAATCCCCGATTATGTCAAGTTTTGATACGTGTTCATTTCATCATGTTCTGTTATAAATAAACACTTTTGAGGTGAGAGTGTTATTCAACTTTTAATACGAGGATGGTACAGACATCTTAGAGTTAATATAGCCAACGTTTCTTGGAACTAAAGTGTAATGTACATTTTCGATTTCGGAGGAACTTTTAAAGGTATATATTCGATTATTTAAATGTAATATATAATGAACAATATAGTAAAAACAAGCAAAAATGTGTGCGTGGCTCAATAATATCCCCGACTGACATTTTAATTTTACTTATAGAGAGAGGTGTCGGCATAAACTATGAAATGTAATTGCTAAGATTAAAGTGTTTGTGAAAAGGGTATGACAAATTTCTTCGTTTAAAATAGGTGGTTTTGGAAAAGTAGGAGTAAGAATAACTTGAAAAGGTAGGGATAACACAATACACTACTGCCATTACCACTGATTTCAACTTTATTTTGGAAATAAATTCATCATAATGATTCATTCGAGTGACTTGAAACAACAGGTACATGGAGGCACACCCGTGTAAGCACAGTGAGGGATATACAGCAGTTTATGACTGAAAAGAAATAAAATTTAACTTTTTTCCAAATGTAACCGGAAAAATAAAATAATAAAGTCAACAAAAACATCTAATAAAGTACAGCAATAACAAAAATATGGTTTTGTAAATGAAATCTTATATGAATTATTATAATATATCCTCATATCAGTATCTAAAGAGGAAAACATGATTGTAGTGATAAATAATTATAATCGTTTCATTTACGATAATACATCCTGTACTTTTTCAAGTGTCTCAATTATGTATTAAACGTGTATGGATATTATGTTCAAGAGAGCGGCCTTAGCATAAGCGCTGTAAGCTTTTTGGCCAATCCCCTTCACAATATATGTATACTATTATGAAATAAATATGTTTAAAATAATAACACACCAGAATTATGAAAAAAATCGATGGAAAAGGATTAGAAAACAGGCTTCAATAGCCTATATAAATGATTCTCCTAAAATAAACTTAAAACAAATCAGTTTGTTTAGTAAACTCGTAGTAGTTAAACATCTGGAAATAAATACCATTTAAATGACATTGTTAAAAATCATTATTTTGGTGTACTAATCGCTTCTTTCCAGTATGGCCATTTCTTACGAGGTGTTTTAACTTCATCAATTTATTATTTCATCAAATTAACTTGAATCATAAGAGTGTGCTTCATGTTTAGCTTCCTTAAATCAGATGACAACGAAACAAACGAATTAGTGATGTTTATGATTTAAAAATATTTTACAGTCGATCAGACGCATTGATTGGCATTCAAGATCCATTGATATTCACGGGAACATCGACACATTCGATTAACGCTCATTTTGAAGAAAGGAAACAAGGATTTATCATATAACCGAACCGAAATTCAACCAACAGGTATTCCCTCCGATAATGTAGGGTATTTGCTAGATTGTTGAGACACAATTATAACCCAACCAATCAATCAATCTGTCAAGTTTATTCCGTAAAATGCCTTAGGCCCACGTACGATACAAACTTAATAGTAACAATGCTTCCTCTATGTAATTAGAACAGTTTGTTGTTGTTGGGGGGGGGGGGGGGGGGGGGGGGGGAAGAATTAGTACATTTTAAAGTATATGAAAGGTATTGCTGGTCAATATGATAAGGTAATGTTTTGAAATATTAACAGCGCAAATCATGATAAACTTTACATTCAAATAGAAAATGAGGTTCATTTTCTACAAAGTTAGCATTGCAAATATAACAAAGTCTTTGTTGCCTTGAAAGTCCATCAAATCTACCGGTATTTTTGTATATTGGAAGTGCACCGATTCTGCGCCTTGCATCTTTAGTTTCACAAAAGACAAATAAGGTTCAAAACAAAATACAGTTTTGATACTTGAATATAGATCCAGCGATGTACATTTGTGCATTTCAGAAAATATTAATTGCTTGTGACAGTCACTAATTCTTACATGAAATTCTTTCAAAAACAGCTGCTAAAAAAAAAAACATGCTTGTAGAGAATATTTCGAACAAAATATACCTAAGTTTTCCTATCAACTTTGTCAAAATTGTGTAACATAATATAGCACTGCTTAGGATATCGATCCCCAGGAAAATGTAAAAGTTTAAAGTGACCCAAGTGACGAGTAAACCATTTGATGTGATGTTATAACAGTATATGTTAAAGCAATTTGACTCTAAACCCGTCTTTCTCAAATCCATACGGTGGTGTTTTGATTCGAGGAGAAAATCCGATTTCAAAGTGAGTACCGCTCAGAGCCATGACACCTTCATCCTAATGAGCTTTTACAGTTATCAACTAATTAGCCTTTGATCAGTGCCGCGCTATTTGAAGACGTGTATGACATCTATATCTATCCAGAGAAAAAATTAGGAAGTGATGATTGAGGCGATAATGAAATGTCTGACAAGATCTACTCCAGAAATTTAAGTCCTAGTACTTTGCAGGTTTTATCTTAGTTGTTGTTATGGTTTTTGTGTGCAACATTCTCTTTAAATGTGAATATATGTATTCTGTAGACTTGAGCGGCATCAATATAAGCCATTTCATTTCCTTTAAAGAAAATAGTTTTAAAGTAAACTGTATTTCACCGATAATGGTGTAAGAATGAAACATACCTGTACACAGATAGTACAAATATATTTGCTATTTGTTGATATCAAATGATTTTACATAAATTGATGATGAAATTATCAACCAGCATATTACATATTTCAAAATGCAAGAGGTATTTACGACAAGGCAGAGAAAACATTGTTTATTACTGTCTCATCTCATACATAAAAAAATTGCACATGGTAAGAGAATAAACATGCATGAACCGCCAAAGTGCTACACGAGACAAATACACTAAAATTATATTATGTCGCAATAAAATATATTAAAATGTATTAAAATAATTTGCAATCACCCTCACTCAGCCATACATACTCATTCAACCACTTGCATAGTCTCAACCCGCAATACACACACAAGCACACTACCCACACTAAAATTATATTATGTCGCAATAAAATATATTAAAATGTATTAAAATAATTTGCAATCACCCTCACTCAGCCATACATACTCATTCAACCACTTGCATAGTCTCAACCCGCAATACACACACAAGCACACTACCCACACACCAAACCACCCATATTGTCTTCTGTTAGTGATTCATGGTCACAGGGCAATACATTACATAAGCCTATCATTAGCGCTTTGATGTCACACTTGGAACGACACAGTGAGGTGGAACTCGTTAGAATCATATTGTTGGGCAAAGTATGACCGGATGTTTATTCACGCGGTCTCCGCGCTAATAGAAAGAGGAATAAAATCCAGATAAACAAACATAAATGTTATTGAGGTTTCAATTTGTGTTGATCTGTAAGGGATATATACAGTTCAATGTTTTAAACTATTTAAAAGAAACATTTTGAAGTTATCAGGTACTAAACTGACATATAAGTGTACGTGATTTAACACTAATTATTTGAATAATGGAATGAACCAGTAAAACTGTTGTATGCGTATGTAGATACCTCTGACATAAAGATATATATGTTAAAATGATATTGCGTACTAGTGAAACAAAATACATGTTTGTCTACTATCACAACTCGTTCATTGGCAGATTTCCCTCTTCGTAGACTGCCACCCATTTTGCCCCGTCACATATAGTATTATAGGTCTGTATCGGTAACTTTACATATTATTTCACTTTGAAGTCTATCCCGTGTAGTTTTGTTTCCACTTAATTTCTAAAATTATGTTTTAAAAACTAGTTTTTGATATCTTGTAGTTCCAGTTCTCACTATACGTGACATACATTCATCAGTCCAAATGGCAGTTTTTCTTTAGCTGTCTAGTGCTTCCATCTCCTCACCGTCTGCAAGAATATACTTCCTTATTCGTGAACAAATCGTGCATCCTTGTGTATTACAATATGTATATTGCAGTAATTGTAATGGACAATCTTCTCTAGCATTCACAAACAAGCATATATTTTTTAATAAGTTCTCACTTTGTGCATACATTACACATATAGATAGTGGTAATATAAGATTAATATAGTCGATGAAGACAAATATGTTATTCACTGTTTGTCTTTCTTGTCATAATAACGTTTCATATTTAGCATATGAACACGGGAGCGGTCTTCACATAAGTTCAATTCAGCTTGTTAACCAACCCAATTCATGTATTTTTGATTTCATGAAATAAATATGTTATGGATGATCAACTTCTTTATTAACAATAGCGACGTTTCGGTATAGATCCTTTATACCGTTATCTAGCATATGGGAGAGATGATAAAAACAGAGGTTATATACATGACATATGTTGGTACAATTTCTGTACTGGTATGATCATGAGATAACAAAAAACAACAAAGGTGTAAAAAGGAGGTTGAGATGAAAGGTGCAACAAGGAAGTTGTGATAACATGGATACCAGTGGAAGGCAAGTTAATTAACTTAGAATGGGGGTACAAAGCAGCAGTGAGGGGGACCAATCAGTGGGGATAACGATGGAAGCCAGAGTGAGTAGAGTGGAATAATTATTTAAGAATTAAGCTGTTATCAGAGAGAGAGATATGTGACGTCACCAAGATGGCGGGTGCGTTTTGAATTCTGTCCGACCCTCTCCACTAATTTCGCAAATATTCCAACATAAACGCTGTGATTATTCTCAAAATGGGTGATAAGAAGAAAGACAAGTCTGCTGACCATTCTGCGAAGAGAAAGAAGCTACCTAACACTCCGGAGACCAGTGTGGATTCAGCCACGTCACCAGTTGCTGATATCGGAGCTGCCGTGAGGGAGGCCATGATGTCCATCTACGGTCCACCACAGCACATCAGTTCACCGCTCCCACCTCACAACATAGGTCAGTACCACTCTAATCCTCTACAACAATCAACTGACCCAAACACCTTGATCGTCCTCACCGAGATCAATAACAAACTTTCAAAGTTGGATTCCATTGAAAAATCTGTGTCCGATATTCAAACCAAGGTAGCCAATCTAGAAATAAAAGTGTCAGAGCTTGACTCACTTAGAGGCAAAGTAAATGCAATTGAATCGAGCCTTGAGTTCATGAGTTCACAATTTGACAATTGGTCGAGTGAGAAAAAAACAATAACAACAGATATCGAAGTTATGAAACAACAGTTGTGTGAACTCCCAGTTGATCTAGCTAGTCTACATGAGGAGAATATGCAGATTAAGGAATATGTGTTGGACCAGAGGTGTCGTTCTATGAGGGACAACCTTATTTTCACTGATATTCCTGAGGTAGAATCAGACAGTGTCACTACAGAACAGATTCTGAGAAATTTTATTAAAGATGACCTGAAAGTTGACTCTCAAAACATTCATTTTAAGAGGATTCACAGGATTGGCCAGAGAAGACTGAGCAGCAACAGACCGAGGTCCATCATCGCCAAATTCAACATCACGTCAGAGAGGGACACAGTGAAGAGAGCTGGGAGAGAGCTGAAGGGGAGGAAGGAGAGAATATTGGAACAATACCCAGACGAGATAAGTGACTATAGGCGGGATGTATTGTTTCCTTTACAGAGAGAAGCCAGGAGTAAAGGGCACAGGGCACACGTTGTAGTTGACAGGCTCTATGTTGATAACGCCCTCTCATCTGTACCCCCACCCCCTCCCTACAGGGTCCCCAGGACAGGAGCCTACACCAGACCCAGGCTAACAGCTGCATCCCACCACAGTTAGGGGTGTGCCGGTGGTGATGAGTATACTGCCCAGGTAGTATATCACTCTGACTCGGACTCTGACCATCATATACGATGTAAATCTCATACTGAACAGAAAACTCTCTCTAACTCCTGTTTTAACAAACCCAAGACATTTCTAGATAACCTTAACAGTACAGATGACTCTGTATATAACTATAATTTAGCTGAATCTATCTCATTTGTAAACAAATGTACTTCCGGATCTAATAGCAACAACATTGAAAACCGTGATTGTATTACCAAAGTATTAACCAATAATGTTAAAATATCGGACGTTTCTAATAATGATGTTGTTATTGACAAAGTTTATGTGGATACCATTAATGATAATGTTAATAATGATGTGTTTAGTGATAACGTTATTGATGTGTTCAGTGATAATGTTGATGATGATGATGATGTTGCTGTTGTTAATGATGATGATGATGATGATGATGATGATGATACAAATACTTCATCGGAACTTAGTTTCTTGAGTTTGAACGTATGTGGATTACGAAAAAGAACACATTATCCTGACTTTGTTGAAATGTTAGAACATTATGATATCATAGGTCTACAGGAAACTAAAACTGATAACTTAGATGACATAGAAATAGATGGTTATAAAGTATACCTGAAACATAGAACTATTTGTTCAAGAAAGTCTGGAGGTATTGGAATTGCTTTTAAAAAACGTTACGAGAAATACATTACTGTTGTAGATGACAAAAATAGTAATAACTACATCTTATGGATACAAATATCCAAAGTTTTACTCAATATTGACCAAGATATGTATTTAGGTATTGTATATATACCACCCGAGGGATCCAAATACGTTAACGATGATGCTTTCGTTGAATTAGAACATTCCATTTTGCATTATTTTACTCTAAGTAATTATGTTAAACTTGTTGGAGACTTTAACGCGAGGACAAAGGACTTATGTGATTATGTTGTTATTGATGAACATATCGTGGAGCAGTTTAATCTAGACATAGACAACATGACCAGTGAAGTAAACCCAGAGATTGTTTTAGACTCGTTTGATATACCTCATACTAGAACATCACAAGATAAAAACAATACAAATAATTTTGGCTTTAGATTGTTAGAATTATGCAAGAATTTGAATATGTTTATTTGTAATGGAAGATTTGGTAAAGATAAACATGTCGGTAAAACAACGTGTAAAAACAAGTCTATTGTTGATTATGTGATATCATCGCCAATGTGTCTACCTCTTTTAAGACAATTTGAAATACTTGACTTCTCACCTTTATATTCGGATGTTCATTGCCCACTCCATTTCACACTGTCGTCTGCAGTTAGTAATCCCGTAATGAATGAACAAACACAATATTCTCCGGAACAAACGCATAGTAATGGCAGTGAGAGGCGAGATGGGATGGTTATCATCATTAACGTTGCAACGTATATAAGTGTTGAGATTTTGGAAGAGATTATCTGATATCGATACAGGCAGACTCGTGAGCACTGTTGCCGATTGGTCAACAAGGTACCGTAAATCCTGGTATAATACCATCTTAACTTGGTTGCAGTCCCTTCAGCTGAATATAATAGACATTAAAAATCTAACTTCACAGGATTTCCTACTGCTTAAGGACCGATTAATTATATTGGATACTGAAAAGTGGTGGTACGAGATATGGAACGACAGAGGTTTAGTTAACGGTAACAAGCTGCGGACATACAGACTGTTTAAATCTAGTCCTAATGCTGAAATGTATCTTAGCCAGGTGTCTAATCGTCAACATCGTAGTTTGTTAGCGAAATTGAGATGTGGAACGCTGCCCCTAGAAGTGGAGCTTGGTAGATATAACCGACCGCCTACCCCGTTGCATGATCGCTTGTGTAAAATGTGTGATTCATATGTGGTGGAAAATGAAATTCATTTCCTTGGAGAATGCGATCTATATACGGATATCCGTTCAAAACTATGGAACCATGCTACAGTCTTAAACAGTGACTTTCCTTTATTAAACCCAACAGAAAAGGTAATTTATATAATGCAAAACTATAAGCTCGTAAAATCTTTAGCCGCTACAATAAGTAAAATGTATAATCTCCGACGTAACACAAAACTGTAAAATATGTTTAGGTATATATGTTATCATATGTTGTATTTTATCATGTATTGTTTTTAGAATGTGTGGTTTTATGCGTGTGTTTTTGTACGGGAGAATGAATTTGAGGGTATGGGTATGAAACCGAAGGCGAGGATGTGGGGTGTGTAGTACGACTGTATTTTCTAAATGGGTGCGGGAGTTGAGAGGATAATTAATGTAGTGTTTGAATGAGAACATGTGTTGTAATGTGTGTGTTGTGATTGTGTGTGTGTGGGGGTGGGTTGGAAGGGGTGGGGGAGTGGGGGGGGGGGGGGGGGTGTATTTATTGTGTGAATTTGTTATATTTTAAAGAAAATCGTGTCTCGTAAGCCTGAGGGCTGGGTGCTGTTTTTATAACTATGTTTTATATGTCAATATTATTTCTGTACGGCATGTGACACGTAAATAAAATATTATTCTTCTTCTTCTTCTTCAGTAATCCAATGTCCTTTAAACCAAAGCATTACGATACTAACAGAGCTGATGATTTCTGTAAGAACTTAGACATTAACAAATTAACACAGCTAAACCAACAGGTGAACTCAGACAATGCTAGTCCTGATGAAATCAACAACTTTGCATCAGATATCGCACACGTGCTAGTGCAGGCTGCACGTGATACATTCGGCGTGCGAAATCGCCGTGATTATAAACGAACTCATAAAAAGCAGAATAAACCATGGTTTAATAATGAATGTAAAACTATGAGAAAAAAGTTCCATAAGGCAAAGAAGAAATACAATAAATACAAAACACCCTTAAACCGATGTAACCTGCAGTTGATATCTAAATCATATAAACTGTGTTTAAATAGACATATGAAATTATATGAAAGGGATATGAAGTCTAAATTTAGGCAAAACATGAAATATTCACCCAAAGACTACTGGAAGTTGCTGAATAGTAAGAAGAAGTCACACGATGCATACCCTGACCTAGACACGTTTTACAATTTCTATAAATCTAATAATGAAAATTATTGTACTGAAGAAATAGACGAAGATCCGCAGTTGAAAGACGATGTTTATGACACTGAAATCTTGAACAAAAATATAACAAAAGACGAAATTGTCACTGCAGTTAATAACCTAAAGCGCAGTAAATCATCGGGTATCGATTTTGTTGAAAACGACTATATGAAAGATGCTTTAAAATATATTCTTCCATCGATATTAAAACTGTTTAATCTAATATTAGATTCTGGTTGGGTTCCAGAAAGTTGGCTAAAAGGAATGATAAAACCGTTGTACAAAGGCAAAGGAGACATCAAAGATCCGAATTCATACCGCCCGATTACAATTTTATCATGTTTTGGAAAGTTGTTCACGGCTATTCTGAATAACAGATTAGCGAAATTTCTTAACACAAACAATATTCTAAGTCCCGCCCAGGCAGGTTTCAGAAAGGGTTATTCAGTATCGGATAATCTTTTTGTAATACATATGCTTTCAGAAATGCTAAAACTAAGAAAAACGAAATTATATTGTGTCTTCATTGATTTTACAAAAGCGTTCGATACAGTTTGGCTTATCGGCCTGTGGCACAAAATGGTCAGAAACGGGATAAATGGTAAATTTCTAAAACTAATAAAAAACATGTATCACGACATTAAGTCCGCAGTTATGCTTGATGATAAAATATCAAATACATTCCAGTGTTATTCTGGCGTTAGACAAGGAGAAAATTTATCCCCACTTTTGTTCTCTATATTCATAAATGATGTAGAAAGCTTTCTACAAGAAAACAACTGTAAAGGTGTTGATCTCGAATGTAATGAAGATGTAAATATAATGACAATCATAAAATTGATAATTTTATTGTACGCCGACGATGCTGTTCTTTTCAGTGAAAGTCCAGTTGAGTTACAAAAATCACTAAATGCATTCCAGCAGTATTGTTTCACTTGGAAATTACAAGTTAATCTTACAAAAACTAAAGTGCTCATTTTCGGTAGCGGACCTGCAAGTAAATCAAAACATTCATTCGTCTTCAATAGTCAGAATATTGAAATTGTCGACATGTACAACTACCTTGGTATTAAGATTCATAGAAACGGTAGATACGTAAATACAATCAAATCACTTGTCGAGAGTGCAACAAAAGCAATGTATGCCCTTTTAAAAAAAGTCCGAAATATAAATTTACCACTGGATTGTATTATATCAGCCTTTGATACTATGATAGTGCCAATCATGATCTATGGATCCGAAATTTGGGGTTTTGAAAACTTAAAGACTATTGAAAAATTACACATAAAATTCTTAAAGCTCATTTCCTCCTTGAGAAACAGTACACCAAACTTTGCTCTCTATGGTGAATTTGGTAGAGAACCAATTTATATCAAAATATATAAACGGGTTATAAGTTTTTGGCATAAGATTGCTACCTATACCAGTACCCTGAAAACCTCCAGTATTTTGTTTAATTATGTACGTATTAATAAGTGTGATATGTTAGATAGATTGAAGTGGTTTTCATTTGTTAAAAAGATTTTAACAGACTGTGGGTTAAATGAAATATATGACAATCCTGCCATTTGCACTACCTCGTGGCTAGCCTCAACAGTAGAAAGGGTACTAAAGGACCAAAATTTACAAAACTGGAGAAGTTCTATAGAGCAAAGTTCAAAGGGCTTTTACTATAAACTATATAAACATGAATTATGCTTTGAACCTTACCTTTTTATGTCTAAAGCTATATACTTACCAATTCTAAAATTTAGAACCATTAACCACTATCTACCTGTTGAGACTGGCCGATGGACAAATATACCTAGGAATGAACGCTTATGTAAACTATGTAATTCCCCCGCTGTTGGTGATGAGTTTCACTACCTTTTAAGATGTCAAGCCCTTCATCAGCAGCGGCAACTGTATATTCCTCAATACATTAATACATGGCCCAATTTCTATACATTTAAAAGATTATTTTGCTCAAAAACTGCTAAGAATCTAAAGAACTTATCAAAATTTATTGCATGTATTAACAATCTGGTTGCAGTTTCACGTAAGTAATGGTTTGACCTTATATTTTCACCATTAGATTAGAATCATGAATTTATATTACATGATTATGTCACATTATCAGTCATGTTTTCAAATGCGATCTTGCTGTATGTATGTATGTACATATGTGTATACTAGAATTATGTATGTTTATTATATTGTCACTATATATAGTACCCTAATGCCATCTTGGTGTACTTATGTATATATGTGTGTATTATGTTACTCATGTACCACCGCTGGTGGGTATTGAGCAATAAAAACCTTGAACCTTGATCAGCTGTTCGGATGAAATAGCCTTGATCCCTATTCTTCCATCCTTATCCCCCACTGATTGGTCACCCATCTATCATAAGGATCTATACCGAAACGTCGCTATTGTTAATAAAGAAGTTGATCATATGAACATATGACTTGATACAACTGGACATACTAACTAGCATACTTTATTAAGTCTAATGTTTTTAGCAACACCAATAAGTTTCCATCCGGCTTCACTTCAAAACAATCTTTGATTTGCGGGTTGCATGTTTAGTGTACATATGGCCGTCTAAAACAAGCTTGAAACCACCTTTGTTGGTTGAAATGACTTCCATTATGAATTGTTAAATACTGTACTTCATTTTTGGAGACACATTTATACACATTTTTTATTTGATTTGATCGTCTCAATATCTCATTGTAAATGTATAAGTCAATCTGTTAGAATCATATTCCAGTAAACTACTGGGATGTCTGCACTCTGTTAAAATCACATTTCAATAATTGGCAAACACTTTAATTCCTAGGATATACCCACTCTGCTAAAATCATATTCCAATTGGTAAGTACCTAAATGCCCTCTCCACTAAAACACATTTCAATTGGCCAACACTATAAAGCCTGGGGTATACCCCTCTGCTGAGATCACATGTCAATGTGTTAACACTGCATGCTACATCCTGGGACATATTGCTAAAATCACATTTAAATTGGCAAACAGTACTTGGCAACATTACTATTTACTAATCTAATATAAGTCATACTTTAATTTTGATGAAAATATATTTTTACTCTGTTTTAATACATATTTATACATATTTTCATATAATAGGACTTTTATTATCCACTAGCACTCGAGCGCACATATGAAATTCATAACATACACTTACAGACACATACACAAGTACGGGGACTCACACACATACTTACATTCGTACCTACACTGATACACATACAAATGTACTTACGTAACATACCTACGTGATACCAGGGACCTTATATATATATATATATTGTCCCTGGTGATACATACATGCATACATACGTGATACATACGTGATACATACATGCATACATACGTGATACATACATGCATACATACATATACATACCTAAACATGTACACTTATGTACACTTATGTACACTTATGTACACTTATGTACACTTATGTACACTTATGTACACTTATGTACACTTATGTACACTTATGTACACTTATGTACACTTATGCACCCCTATGTACATACATGCATATACATGCGAAGACATGTACACACATACACACGCACACCCAGACCCACAGGCACGTGCATTGCAAGTTTTCACGGCATGTTAGACATTAAGTTAATTGAATCTTAACCCGCCTGTGCAGTATCAAAACAAACGCAAAACTTTAATGAAGCTATGAAATCAATGTCAAAATTTAGTTCCTGATATGTCAAACAAAGTAATCAATATGCTAATAAAAAGAATTTGACGTGACTGAAAAATGAATAAGATTTTTGCAGAAAACGCAGTCTCAAAAGTTAGGTTGACGGACTATATATCATTACATTACACACACGTCCTTCCATTGGAAATATGAGAGATCACACTATATATTAATATTAATACAATTTACATTAGAATACTAATGGAAATCTTCTGTCGGTAAAAAAGAATCAACATAAATTACATTTACAAAATATTCAGGTTCTCTGGAGTATAAAAGAGCTCTGTCATAGCTTCATAGTCACAGAGTTATAAATTGCATAATCAGGGCTTTGATTTCACTCGTAAAGCGGTATCGAACAGGCGGATGTTGTCTGAATGTTGAGTAGTGATGGGCTGGGTAAATAACAGGATGTTTATTCATGGGTCAGTGCACTTAAATACAAACTCGAAGGTATCCTATGTGGCGATTTAGCGCCATTGAAGGCGGCCATTGGATTGATGAGAGCGTTTACCTTTGTGATTTTTAAAGATGAAAGTCCGTTTTTATTGGTGAGACTTGTAATAAAATATATGTCTGTCTGTCTGTCCCTTTTTATGACAACCATTGTTGCAAAAGAATTTCACAGATAGATATGTACACATATAAACTACATTTACATTTATATCTTTATATGTTAGGCGACAAGTAAAATAAATATTTCTTTAAAAAAAATGTTATACTAAGATAAGCCAAATTCTTCTATACGGCTCTGAGATTTTAGGACGCCTTGATATAATATTTATGGAAATTAATAGGTGATGCATATCCCTTCTTTTGTCATCTTTCACCGGTAGAACAGTTGATCTTCTTAATAAATAGCGAATTTGTTATTCCCCTCTCTGAACTACTTTTTTCAATGTTTAGGCGTCGTAGTGAATGTATCCCACTCTAAATCGTTTTATCATTTTATCTAGTTTGTCTTATATTTTAACATCTATTTTAAACTTTTATGGTATAAACATGTCCATTTGTGTCTCATAGGCCGTTCGACCGGATGCTGTTTATTAAAACGTCTTCTTCTTCTATAATAGAAAATATACAATTATGCAATGTTAAATTGTGTCTCGGTGTAAAAGTTATTATTTCAAATATACAACTGTAATGGTCTATGGTGAATGTACGTAGAATCAAAAACGAAAGTAATAAAATAATGGTTGTAAAAACTAAATATGCCATCCAATAGATTGCCCAAAATGGGTTATGATATGATGATCTTATATGATAAAAATGTCCAATGTTATTGTGTTACAGAAGTTAAAATTTGTTATTATCAGCTGGTTTCGATAATACGAATGCAACAGCGTTTAGTCCCTCATTCGAAGTTCTTCATATCCTTTAATCAAAGGCTACAATATGTATATTGGCTAAACCACTTTTCTGTAGTTGATAAATGCTTTTGTTTTATTACAGATCTATTTTAACTATTTTACTACAATTTATTTAAATAAAATCAGGTTATCCCCGTTAAATGTTTGGAAATATAGAATCTCCCTTTCAAAATTATATGACTTATATGAAGACGTGGAATCCCGTGGAGTTCCGAACTGGGACTATCAATATGTATATTGTCTAGCAGTGGAATCTCGGAATTATATATAAAGCAGGAATCATCAATAGATTATTTACCAGTTATTAGACAAATAATTCATGACCAGGCTACCAAGTTTACTTTAGTCAATTATCTTCTTCATCTAAATGTGTAATATATAAACATGTTATTAATCAATGTTGTCTGAAATATTTCGTGTAAAAAAATTCTAATACCACATGGTTTAAACATATCTATTTCATAAAATCAAATATACATGAATTGGATTGGTCCACAAGCTCAACTGAACTTACATATGAAAGACAAAGACAATTTACAAACATCGTATGGAAAATATATAATATATTAGCGTTGACTTCTTTCATGCATAACTTCATCATGACTTTTAGCTTGTTTACCAATCCAGGCTAGCTCATTAAGAACTATATTTATTTTACATTCTAATGTGGTTTAAATAATATTTATTCATGTACTCAGGTACAGGGCGATAAACGAACAGGGTTTCTCTATTTAAATGTTTCTCCCCAAAATTAGCAATAAAACAGAACAATTACACCATAAATGTCATCAATATTTTCATTGATGTAGAAAAACACAGCATATTTGTTTATAGATATTCATTAGAAGCGTTTGCTAAGAGAAACTTATGAACAGACTGGATTATTTATGCATTAACATGATTTGACAGTGTTTTGTTACCTAATAGCACTGTATTCAGGCCGTAACCATTAACATAAAAGAAGCTTATATTGCGGATATGTGTATAATTTGCACACATGAATATATAATAATGTGCATCTTCATACGCATGGCCTCAGAAACATCGTGAATCATCATCAATAAAATCTATCGAATTTATGACCATTTAAGTTGCTCCATCCCAATCGGATGCGACAATGCAGTAGTTTGTCATTTCTAAATCCATCATTTTGAACAAGTTCGTGAACGTTGCTTTTGTTGTCATTTAATTTTTTCTAAACATTGCTTACGATTCGGATTCCTTTATATTGTCATCAAGATATTCCATTCCATCACGGCGGAGGATAGGAGTGATCTTTTATATAGTTCCGTACAGCAACTAGGAACCTGTATAGCATCACCATTTTTTAATTCATAAAGTGATTGATTATTTTATTATCATTGGAGGAATCAGCTCCGACAGAAAATTAGGCATCATATTCGCGTTCATTGTATAGAACAAACACATTTTATGTTTATATCGTCTAATCGCTAGTGAAGAGGAGCCACTTTCATATAACTTTTTGTGAGTTGTACATTTTACCTTTGTTCTTACGCAAACATTCTAATGCATTTATTCCATCAACCACCCGATGTCACAAACTCTTGAATATACCTGTACCATTCTCCATGCCTTATGTATTCCAATTTTCTGTATACACAACGGAAATAAAGAAATTGAATTAAAATATCAGAGAGGACAAACAGTGACTTTTGAGATACATATATATTGGACTTGCTGGTTCCAAAAAGCTTTGAATATTCAATCAAGACGAAGAAGAGGCAGAAATATATGTTATTTACGTGTCACTTGCTGCATTGAACAATTAAACTCAGAGGATATAGAATCACAATAATCCATTTCTTGAATGAAATAAATGTGTTTAAATCATAATAATAAAAACAGCAACTGGCCATGAGGCGTTTGAGACACGATATCACTTTAATAATATCATCAACACTTATACACAAGAAAACCAGAATGCATACACACGCGCACGCACACATACACACACACACATGTACTCACGCTCATACGCATTCTTACACATCCTTTTATTTCAGAAAAATCTGATATACATTTAAAAGAAAACTACAGCTATTATATGATAACTGTGATATTATATAAGGCTATTCTGCCGACATATTTCGGCGCCTAAAAATAGTATATAAAAGAGCGGCAAGGGGCTTTACAGACTTACTATCATTAAAACATAATACCATTTTCTGTACTGGTGACAGTGATTGGTATGTGGTTTAAACAATATTTATTCAGGTACTCATGGTACATGGGATTGACAAACAGGGTTGCCCCTATATAAATGTCTCTCCCCAAATACATAGTAGTACATCATGAAGATACATAAATACATCGTAAAACAAGCATTATATAAAATGTGTTCAAGTGAAACGTCTACTGAGAGACATGAATTTATAGACAGATTCGATTATTTTTGTATTGATGTGATTAGACAGGGTCTTATTACCATATAAAACAGTATTCAGGTTGTAACCATTAACATAAAAGAAGCTGTCATGACGAATTTTTGTATATTTTGAACAGATAAACAAGTAATGATGTGCATCCTCATACGCATGACCACAGGAGCAACGCGAGTCGTTATCAATAAATCTATCGAATTTGTGTCCATTTAGGTTGCTACATCCCAGTCGGATTCGAAAAAGTAATATTTGCTCGTTTCTAACACCGTAATTTTGAAAAATTTCATGAACTGAGCTGCTGTTATTACACAATCTGTTTTTGAACATTGCATACGATTCGGATTCCGTTAACGTTTCATCGAGGTTATTCCATTCGACAACGGCAGATGGCAAGAAAGATCTTTTGTACAATTCCGTACGACAATTAGGAACTTGAATAGCGTCAGAGTTTCTTAATTCATAAAGCGATTGGCGACATATCGTGGGTGGGATAAGCTCCGAGAGATAATCAGGCGTCAGATTTGTATTCATTTTATAAAACAGGCACATTTTATGGTAGTATCGTCTCGTCGCAAGTGAAGTGAAGCCAGTCTCGTCATATAATTTATGATGATTTGTTCCCTTTACAGCACCGCAAATAGTTCTCAGTGCGTCTAGGTGTAACTTTTCGAGAAGATACTCTTGTGTCTTGGTACAATTATTCCATATTTGGTCGCAATAATCAAAGATGGGAAGAATGAAGGAACTATACAAGGTCTTAAGACTTTTGCGCTTTAGGCGATATTTAAGGCTACGTAGACAGTTGATCATCGGACTAATTCGATTAACCATCTGTTCAGTATGAGAATGCCACTGGCCATCCTTTTGGAAAGTTAAACCGAGGTGTTTATGGTTTTCAACATGTGCAATGATTTGACCATTCATGGTTAAATTTGGTAATATAGTTTCAGTTCGTTTTCTTGTAAACATGATGGTTTCTGTTTTTGCAGGATTAAATTTAACTTTCCATTTGTCAGCCCAGACAGAAATTCTCTCTAGATCATTTCTTAGCATATTGTATATTTCGTTTGGATTATCTATAATAACGTAAAGGGAGGTGTCGTCAGCAAATAATCTTATGTTACATTCCATATCATTCACAATGTCGTTGATAAACACTAAAAACAAAAGAGGCCCTAACACTGATCCCTGGGGAACTCCAGCAAGTACAAATTTATTATCTGATTGAGAACCGTTAATGACTGTATACTGCTTACGATCAGCAAGATAATTTTCAAACCACGCGAGGAGTGAACCGCTCACGCCGTATCTTTGAAGTTTATGTAGGAGACCTTTATGCCATACACGGTCGAAGGCTTTACTTATATCACAAAAGACTGCCTTTATTTCTTTTCCTTCATCAAGAGCTTTGCATATGAAATTATATAAATGGGTTAACTGATAAACGGTTGAGTCACCAGCTGTAAATCCAGATTGAAATTTGGTGATTATTCCATTGTCTAGGAAAAAATTGTGAAGATGTTTGTGGACGCATTTTTCGAAAAGTTTAGAGACGCAACTCAATAGGGATACGGGTCTATAGTTTGAACATTCGTGAACGCTGTCTTTTTTATGTAACGGAACGACCGATGCTGTTTTCCAAAGAGATGGAAATAATGACTTCGACAAGGATAAATTAAATAGTAAACTCAGGGGTTTTGAAATGATTTTATTTAATATCTTCAGAATGCGATTACTAATCAGGTCGGGCCCTACAGATTTTTGGATATTTAGAGTTGATATTATATCTTCAATTTCCTTTTCATTAATAATAATTTCATCAAGTGAAGTGTCTGATTTAGGTAAATCATCCTCAATATCATCGTCTCCGTTGACAACAGTAGCTTGTTGAACAAAATAGTCATTTAGTAAGTTTGCCTTATCAGAATCATTTTCAAAGACAATCCCATCTTGTTCTAGACTCGGGAATACCTTTGATTTGTTAGATTTAGCCGTGTAGTGTTTAATGATTTTCCACCAAAGTTTGTTATCTGAAGAATCATTTAACTTCTCATCAAGCTTAGCATTGTAATCTTTTTTACATCTTCTAATTTCAGAAATGACGTTATTGCGCTGTACACGAAAACATTGCCAGTCAGTAGGTTTGTCGGTTTTCTTAGCTTTCTTATGCGCTCGGTTTCGCTTGCGCATAAGTCGACGAATGTGTCCGTTCATCCACGGTGCGTCGTTTGGACGGATTCGTACTTGTTTGTTCGGAATGAAAGTCTGAGTTAGATTATTTATACAATCAACAATATTCTGAGCACTTTCGTTCACATCTTTAGTAACAAGATTACACCAGTCTCGAGCTCTAGCGGCAGTCAACAGTCCGTTTCTATCAATGTTGTCATAGTCAAAAATAGTTCTTATATAACTCTTCCTATTTAGTTTTGGAAACTTCAGTTTCACAAATACTGCACAATGGTCACTGCAGAAGTTGGGGGTAACACCGGAGGAAGTGATTACATTGGGACAGGTAATCATTATCAAGTCTATCAAGCTTCTAGAATTGCTTGTTAGACGGGTCGGTTCATCAATAATTTGTGTCATACCATAGAGACTTTCTAAACAAGTAATATTGATATCAGAATGGTTTAATAAGTTGGTATTAAAATCGCCAAGCACAACAACTTTCATATCGGTGTCTACTGCCATAGAAATAGAATCGTCAATTAAATCCCAATAAGAGGTACGAAGATTAGCTCTGTAGAAGGTTCCGATACGCAAGACGTTATTTTTTGAAGTTATATCAACCCAGACTGCTTATAGCCCCGGCATTTCAAATTCCTTTTTGTGCCTAACATATAAATGATCTTTTACGTAAATTGCGACTCCGCCACCACGTGAAGGTCGGTCACGCCGTATTGGTGGGTGATACCCTGACAACGCGATGTCATCGTTACTTATACCCGCGTGTAGCCACGTTTCGGAAATACAGATTACGTCAAAATGATTAAGTTCTGCATAAACAAAATCTACCTTTTCTTGTAAGCTACAAACATTTACATGGACAATGCTAATATCAGAGTAGTCTGGTCCAGGATTCGGATGCACATCACCACCACACAAGAGAAGTACGAGTGTGAGTCTAATACCTGGTATCCCTAAGCAATAAACAGAAATTATCAAAAAACATGTTATCCAGTCTAGTTTGCACTTTAAATTGCAACATACTTTTACGTGAAATGTCCCAATCCTGTGTCTGTATAACATTATGTCAATAAACATATCTTGAAAGTGAAAAGGGTAGGTAGTCTACAGTAGAACAGGATTGGGCATGACATAAAGTAACACGGTATCTGTTTGTTGCTTAGAAAACTTGTTGGAGAATAATCACAGTGTAAGGTAGTTGTATCAGCATGATGTAATTTCCTGCAAATTAGTTTAAACCGGTAAATGTGTTTCAAAACTATGGACATGAATTGCTCTAGAAGGACGAAAGAAAGAAGAAAAACAAATAAGAATAAAAAGGGCCTCACGGATAGTGAAGTCATTTGTGATCCGACTCGACCGTAATCAAACATCTACTAGATGGTGACTAGCTCGTGCAATCAAAACAACATGTATAATGTACAGCATAAAACATATTTGAGATACCTAGACAAGTGAAAGAAAAAAATCCATTTTTGGTATTAAGTCAACTGAATATAACCTATTGTGGGTCCTCCACTAAACAAATTTACAATATGAAGATAAGATACCAATATGCCCAAGTGGCAGCAACAAAAAACGTATTTCACGTTAAATTGGTAAACGCGAATTATTAAACTAGTTAACGTAACAGTGTTTAGACTATGTATAGTGTTTTTTTGCATTTAAGTGTTTGTATTAAGTGGCTGAATAGTGTAATCGTTATAGTACGTGTATGAAGTGCCACGATTGAATGTTGACAAACTGCGGTTGTCAATGTAAACACGCGTTACCATGCATGTGTAGTCAGAGTGTGCACGTGCAGCGCGTGCTCAGTGTGCAGAGGTGTGGTGTGCCTGGATGAGAGACGAGTGTGTGTACTGTAGATAGACAGACGAAGGATACCATTACATGTCTACATATAAAACAGAAGAAAACAGTAAAGTAAGTAATAATTTAAACTGAAATTGATAACAATACCGAGTGATATGTTATATGTTATGTTCATGTGCCGAATTTGGTTTTGTATCATAAGGGTAGGTGTGACTGCAGTAAATATTTTTGTAAATCACAGTGGTAGTCTAAGAACCAAATAGTTGTAGGTAATAATATATGTAAACGTATAATTACATAATGTAACCAAGATGAGAACACGCTTGTTTGAATGACTGAAAGCAGTCCCCTTCAAAACAACAAAAAGCAAAATAAAACAGCAACAAAAGACATTCATCTAATTCATATATGCAATTAGACGAAATGTATCCAGACATACTACCGGAAAATACGGAAGCAAAGGCAAGTCGAAGACTCAAAGAAAACATAATACAAAGCATCAGTCATTAGGTTGTGAATCAACTGTTCTTGTTTAAAAGTGGTAGTCATTATACAGTATATGTTGATAGTCAGTAGAAAAGTTGATTTTGTAAGATATAAGTTTCCTCTTGGTATTTCAAGACCATAATGTTCTATATAGGTGAAAAAGATAATAATCCAGTTATGTGTATACACACAGACGTGCATGAGTGTTCCCACAATTAGGAAAGTTTGAAGTGGTAGTCATTATATGTTGATAGTCAGTAGAAAAATTTATTTTGTAAGATATCAGTTTCCTCTTGGTATTTCAAGTCCATAATGTTCTATATAGGTAGAAAAGATAATAATCCAGTTATGTGTATACACACAGACGTGCATGAGTGTTCCCACAATTAGGAGTCTAAGCTTACCTGTGTTTGATAAATATTATGTGCACGTTGTCCTCCCGATGATATAGAATCCAGAAATCACTAAATATAATTACTTGGTAAGCAAAAGGTATGAAAGCCAGATTTACACACATTTACACTTGTGCACAGATTTAGGAAAATATAGTTTCTTCTTGTATATCGTTACCGAAGGAGATAGACTATCCAGGAATATCCAGGATAACACATTTACACTGTTGAGGTTATTTTCCGTTAGATGATCACACTTTGCTGTTGACATAGAGTAGTGGTATGTTGATGAATAGGGATAATCTTGAGAAGTTATTCCGTGGTATGTTGGCTGAATCTGAAAGTAGTAATAAGCCTTGTCGACTCGCAGATGTCGTTTAAGTGGGAGATAGTAGACACCTTTCTCACCGAGCCATCCTTCATTTTAACAATCACGACACCCCCCGTCACCCAAGTGGAATCTATTTTCTTTTCTTTGGCTAGGTCCCTTGCCTGTCTTGCCAGGAGAGCCCTTTTCCTAGTCAGATCTTCATTAATAAAGATCTTCTTGTTCCCCCAAATCTTCTTTGATTTCAGCTTTCCTCGCTCTGAAACAAACCTTCTCTTGGTGCTGTTTGAGAGAAACCTGACAATAATTGGTCTAGCCTGAGATTGGGGTTTTGGTGGGAACCTAGGAACTCTGTGACTAATGTCAATGTCAGCAATGGAAATGTCCACACCGATGGCAGTGGCGAGCTCGAGTACGAGCTTGTCAGTGTCCTCGCCCTCTGCTTCTGGGACCCCCATGATCCTGACGTTGTTCCCTCGGGAGTGCTGCTCCAGCCTGTCCACAGTGTCTGCGAGTGTAGTGATTACTGCATCTTTTTCGTTGATAGTCTCTTTTAATGTTGTTACTTCACTTTCTAGATGCTGTGTTTTAACCATGATAGAGTTTATCTCCTCTCTGAGAGTGGGTTTTATTTCTTCACTCACAGCTCTTCCTATAAGTGACAAGACGTTTTTGTCCTTGAGTGCAGCTATGAACTGGTTTATAAAAATACTAGGTTCACTAGCGTCCCCTGAGATAGCAAGAGTGTCTACTGGCTCGCTCATTGTGGAAGTAGATAGTTCACAAGATGAGTCTAATTGGGAGTGCTCACTAGGGAGTGTATCTGATGAGTCGTTGCACTGTCTTTTAATGTTAAAGTCAACTGACTCTGGTGATGTGAATACCTCTGCTCGGTTACGTTTGCTTGAATCCATTAAACATATCAGAAGGAACTTCTCAGTTGAAGCTTTAGTCCATGTGGTGTCAAGAAGTACCCGAGTTGTACAATGGCCGACCACGTGTGTTGTCTACAGGGTAGTCACGGGTGGGTCGCCCGTACAAAATTTATCTAGTCTAACTGGGTTTTACTTGTAGAAATCATTTAAGTGCAAGCACTAACATTAACGTTCATATCAATCCCAGTTTTACCTTCAGTTATAGGTCGAAGTTAGGAAATTTTCACTTCATGTGGAGAGCCGACATTTCACGTCCACCTACCATGGTGACGTCACCGGTATTGGTATGTAGGGTGAGCAATACTTATATCTGACCAAAGCTTGTATCTGAGATCCGAGGAATAAGTTATCTGTTCGACGATTGCTTTCATAATGGATTAAGGAGGATTACCGACGAGTAATAATTTCAAATTATCATTGAGTTGGTATAAACAAATATGCTATTAACGCTTAGCGAGTTAATTCAGTTAAGCAAAAGTAAGTGATGTCATTTTAAAGTTGTGTCAATGGTAATTGTAAATCGTTAAGTGAGGAAGATTAAAATGATTGACATGCAAGGCGTTAAATGCATTTTAATTTAAATGTTTTTGTAAAATAAAAACTTACTTAACTAATGCATATTGAACGTATTAAGGTACTGGTTGAGGTGTTTTGTCACACAGACAAAATTTAAAATGATAAACCATAACAGTTGTAACAAATTTAAATACTTACAGAGTGCAAATTTCGCGAACAATTCGCGAACAATTCGCGAACATTTCGCGAACATTTCGCGAACATTTCGCGAACATTTCGCGCACATTTCGCGAACATTTCGCGAACATTTCGCGAACATTTCGCGAACATTTCGCGAACATTTCGCGAACATTTCGCGAACATTTCGCGCACATTTCGCGAACATTTCGCGAACATTTCGCGCACATTTCGCGAACATTTCGCGAACATTTCGCGAACATTTCGCGAACATTTCGCGAACATTTCGCGAACATTTCGCGCACATTTCGCGCACATTTCGCGAACATTTCGCGAACATTTCGCGAAATCCGGTGTACTTAATTCTGCACAGTAGTGTAGTTCTTCGTTCTTTGAAAATGAAGAACAAATCATGAATCTATCAGCCACAGTTTATTGACTGACTGAAGTTGCAATATCCCCTGATTGTCCGACCACCTTACAATAGTATAGGTAAACTAATGTAAGTGTATTATAACAAAGACTGAAGAACGAAGAACTAAAATATCCCATACTGTCTAATTTTTCGTACTTCGAAGAACGAACAACTAAAATGACCCCGTTTCTAGTTTTTCGTTCTTCGAATATGAAGAACAAAGCAGGAATATATCAGCCACAGTTTATTTACTGACTGAAGTTAACATATCCCCTGATTGTCCGACCACCTTACAATAACTAAAATATCTCAGTTGTCTAGTTCTTTGTTCTTCGAAAATGAAGAACAAAGAAGGAATATACGGTATCAGCCAAATTTTATATAATGACTGAAGTTAACATATCCCCTGATTGTCCGACCACCTTACACTAGTGCAGGTAAAATAATGAAAGTGTATAATAACAAAGAATGACAAACGAAGAACGAAGAAATAAAATTGTCCATACTGTTTAGTTCTTCATTCTTCGAAGAACGAACAACTTTATAAGGGAATCAAGTAAGTGAGCCAAAGGCAGGGTTCTAACAGCGATAGTCTATTTACTAACTGGCGTTCAAATATCCCGTGATCGGCCGATCATCTTACATTGGTGTAGGTAATGAGAAGTAATACTGTCCAATTGTTCGTTCTTCTACAAAATTGGGATATTTTAGATCATCCCAGTTTTCAAGTTCTTCCTTTTTTTTTCGAAAAGTTAAGAATTAAACAGGAATAATCAGCCAGAGTTTGTTTACTGACTGATGTTTGATTTTGTTCATCTCACACTGGTGTAGGTAAAATAAATTGATTGTGTTAACTACATTGTAAGATATTCCAGTTTTCTAGTGCTTCGAGAAATGGAGAACTAAAACAACATTTCTCTGTGGTTGTTGGTTATTTGAACATCGAAAAATTAAACATTACTGTTGATTCCGTCTGTGTCCTGAAAAACTTGTTATTGTATAGTGTTTTATGTTTATTACAGAGATAATATAATGGGCTCTTGACAAGGTTCTGGCAGCTCTATCCCTTGATCGGCGGACCCTCATCCAATGGGTTGTAGGCAAAGTGAAGTAATTGAATTACAGAGAAATAACGAAGAACGAAGAACTAAAATTGTGCATATATTCGAAGAACGAAGATCTAAAATTGTGTATTCTGTTTAGTTCTTCGTTCTTCGAAGAACGAAGAACTAAACATTTCTCTTCTGTCTAGTTCTTCGTTCTTCGAAGAACGAAGAACTAAAAACGAAGCTGCTGCAGATATCAAATATATCAACACTCGTTGATAAAAGTAAAAAAAACTTTTATCAACTCTTGCTGATATATTTGATATCAGAAGACACTTGGGTGAGATTCTCTATATCCTCCAACAATCCCATGTCAGCGACAATTTGCAACAATGGTAACGTCCTTGATGTCCCATCAAACATCGTTTTACATCTGCGACCAAATTATGTCTTGTAAAGAATAGGAAAGAGACACATATTTAAGGCACACATGAAGCAAGTCATTTTGATCATAATGACATGCTCAGTTTAAAACCAAGTGGGTGATTGCACAACAAACTTCTGATACAACCAATCAAAATTCTCGATTTCTAGCCGAGAAAGTGGTCAATGTGTTTAAGAGAGCTTACCATATACATGTAAAAGAGACATTTTTTTTTACATGGAGTCTAAAGTTTGTTTAACCAAGTTGCAAGATATCATAGAACCATAATTGGCTGGGTTTTCATGCAGACCAATCCCGGCAAGGCAATCCAAGACTTGCCTTCCAAGGACCGCTGCATCCTGGCCACTACTTACTCCTCGTGGATATTAGGAAGCCAGTAATTTCCACTGTTTGGAGAGACATCTATCGGCGATATCACCTTAAAGAGACATCGAGTAGTTTAGTATTTCAAATACAACAAGCAGACAGAGAAAGTTTAAAATATATTGTACACTGATCATGGAGCTTTATTTTTCATAAATCCTAAATCACTCATTAATTATAAATTCGTATATATTCAAAGAATATATACTTCCCAAGATGTATTAATCTCTGCTTAACAGTTCTGAACTGAACAGAACTGTCCTGAAAGCAAAATTGTAAAAAGCATTTTGAGTTTTTCTCTTGGAAGAAGATGAAGATGTTTTTGAAGTATGTTTCCATGGAAAGGGCTGAAAATAAGGTTCCAAAGAAGTCGGAAACCCCAAAAGGCACATCGGCACATGATGTCTGTTCAGCATATTATGTTGTATTGAGGCCTTATAGATTTTGAGTTCAGATCAAAACTTCAAACCTCGATATCTTGAAAACTGTTCAAGATATTTTCACAAAACGTTCACCAATATATTGGCAACATCGAGGATGCATATAGCTGTTTTGGGCCGTAATAATAGATTTTTTAAAATTTGTTGTGTACTTTCGTGGTTTTAAGGTTATGCGTCTTTGAAATTCCTCTCCTCAATAACAACAATACATACAGCTATGTTTTATAACTCATTTTACAGCTGAATAACTGTATCACAAGATGCCTAAGCCCGACTTTGGAATTTCGCTCTGGTACTTTCATTATATGCCCTAAAAAATTGCCTATTTTATCAATGGTGGTTTTCGGTATCATGGTCAAAGGGAAATATTGCAATCTTATGCAGATAGGCTATTTAGCATTTCATTTTACATCTGTATCATATAAAAGTTGATAGTTAGGTCACAATTTGAACTTTTGACAAAATATATGAAATTTCGATTTTGAGAATTTTCGAGGGGTATTTTATTTGGTGAATTGTCGATGTAAGCCACTGAAGATATCAATATGTTTAAAAGCTTTACTTGAATGTAAATTAAAGCACAATATGTTATATGTTACACCTAATTTTGAAAATATTAACTGTTTTGTCAATAGAATAATGAACATAATGTTGGGGTGACGTCACATACTAGGTGATATGCTCTTTAGAGAGTTCTTGTTCGAAAACAGCGTAAGATAGAGACATGATCGATAGCTCATTTTAAAGCAGAGAAACTGATCAATTAAAAAACAGTTAAGTCAAATATGGGGTTCAAGGTAAAGTAGAAGTATTGCCGTTAGACTAGTAGTATTTCAATAAGGCAGACATTGTTGATATTGTTTTCCCGTTATTCGAGTTTTAGCGAGAGTCTTTCTACTTACAAAATCATCTAAATTGACTATTGTGTAAATATCATATGAATTCCTTCAGCATGTATTTCTCCATTCGCATAGAATAGATTTCCATTGGAACTGGTATAACGTAAAAGCTTAGTTACATTTATATGTTTAAAAAAATAAGAACTGTGAAGATTCCCAGTAAGGCCTCGATGAAGCAGACATTGTTGATACTTTTGTCTGGTTATTCGAATCTGAGCATGAGTCTGTGAACTTTTTGCAAAATCTAAATCGATTATTGTATAAACATGGTATGGATTTCTTACAGGATGTACAGAAATGTACCATTCATTACGAGTAGAAATAGATTTTAACTCGTACGACTGGTATGACTTATTGCTTAGTAATATGTATATCTTTGAAGAAATAAGAAAAATATATTTTTTAAAGCATTATTTTGTAAAATGTTCAAAGTCTACAAACTTTGAAAGGTCATTGTAAAAAACGTAAAGGAGTTCTCTTAAAAAAATAATACACTTGTTATTGGTTGGAGACCCAAACACAGATGCAAACCTGTATTTACATTTTGGATTCTACCCTATATTACAGTTAAATATTTATGAAAAATTATACGACCAATGAACACCGCTGTAGTAAATTTTATACCATGTGATCATGTGGGTTATCCGAAATAATTATTCCCTTTTACTGCGAAAAGAGATTTTGTCAAAACACCTCAAAAGACGGTTGTGTTATTTTGAAGAATCTGAAAGTTAGTAAATGTTATATATATATTTAATTCAAACACATTTTACACCTGCATGAGCAGACATGTACCTATTCAGTGTATAATTTCTCACTGCAGTTTCGGAAGTTCCAAGGAATTTTACACGCAATTGGAAAACTAGGATTACCGGTAAGAATAACTTGAAACGGCGGGATACCATAATACGATACTTAACGTACGGGCAAAAGAAAGTATATGGCTCATTTGTATTAATCTTATGTATAATTTTTAAAGTCAAATGGTTTATGGTTTAAACATATTTATTTCAAAGAACGGAACCGGATTTGTAAACAAGCCAAAGCTTATATGAATACCGCTCCGGGATACAAAGAGTTATAGACATGACATGATTGATATACAATTTCAATAAGATGTTTGAAAGAAAAGAACACAAATCATTGCAAAATTATCATGGCCGAGAGGGGACATCGCTCTTTCGCCCTCTGGTAACAACACGATAAAGTGATAAAGCGATATAATCGCAAGACAAAGCAATAAGGCTGCACGACAAAGCAATAACGCCGCACGACAAAGCGATTGTGTCGCACGACAAAGCGATAACGCCGCACGACAAAGCAATAAGGCTGTACGACAAAGCGATATAACAACGTGATTAAGCGATAATAACAGCAAGATAAAGCGAAAGAGCGATAAAGCGAAAGAGCGATAAAGCGAAAGAGCGATAAAATGAAAGAGCGATAAAGCGAAAGAACAATAAAGCGAAAGAGCGATAAAGCGAAAGAGCGATAAAGCGAAAGAGCGATAAAGCGAAAGAGCGATAAAGCGAAAGAGCGATAAAGCGAAAGAGCGATAAAGCGAAAGAGCGATAAAGCGAAAGAGCAATAAAGCGATAGAGCCATAAAGCGAAAGAACGATAAAGCGATAATAACAGCGTGATGAAGCAAAAGAGCGATAAAACGAAAGAGTGATAAAGCGAAAGAGTGATAAATCGATGATAACAGCACGATAAAGCGAAAGAGCGATAAAACGAAAGAGCGATAAAGCGAAAGAGCGATAAAGCGAAAGAGCGATAAAGCGAAAGAGAGATAAAGCGAAAGAGAGATAAAGCGAAAAAGCGATAAAGCGAAAGAGCGATAAAGCGAAAGAGCGATAAAGCGAAAGAGCGATAAAGCGAAAGAGCAATAAAGCAATAAAGCGAAAGAGTGATAAAGCGATAGAGCGAAAGAGCGCAAGAGCGAAAGAGAGATAAAGCGAAAGAGAGATAAAGCGAAAAAGCGATAAAGCGAAAAAGCGATAAAGCGAAAGAGCGATAAAGCGAAAGAGCGATAAAGCGAAAGAGCAATAAAGCAATAAAGCGAAAGAGTGATAAAGCGATAGAGCGAAAGAGCGAAAGAGCGATAAAGCGAAAGAGCGAAAGAGCGATAATGACATGTCGATCTAAATTGTTTACATAACAATAGAATACTGGTTACATTCAATTTTTTTTCATTTGACTTGGTATTTGGATTCACATAACATAAGAATGATTCTGATAAATGATTCCACTTTAAATCCCCAAAGGTCGCTATTATATAAATATAATTAATACAAGTTTATTTTGTATTAAGAATTTGAATAAACATATTATGAGATTTCTCTATAAAACAAGTTACGGTGAATAATTGAGAAATCAATGCTAATTAAAACAGACATCTGCAACTCTAATAGATTATTTCAAAACGCTGACATGGTGTGTATAAACCTGTACATAAATACTTTCTTAGACATACTTTATGTAACTGGTTATTATAGATTTATTTGAGCAAAACAAAGTTTATATAAATTTCAATCGGCGCACTTTGATTTCTTCTACTAACTCTATATTGTTACACATAAAAGCTGTCAAATATAGCTTAAAGTCATTAAATATGTCTGACACTCGGCATCCCAAGAAATGTTGTTATATGATGTTAAAAGTATAGAAAATAATAAAGTTAGTTGGGCTTCGAAGTTTCGAGATTTATTGTACAGTTTGGGCTTTGGTTTTGTTTGGGACCAACAATTTGTTTATCTGCCTACTTCGTTTTTACAAAATTTCTGTGTCGACTAAAATGTATTCATGAACAGAATTGGTATAGTTCACTTCAAAACGGCACCAACTCCATATCTTACTCTTATTTCAAAGCTCAACTGTCTAAGGAATTATGTTTGAATGCGGTTGTTGTTAAAATGTAGCATTCGCTCAATTTACGTGTTTTTCGCATCATTTAAGAATTGAAACGGGTCGGTTTTATAATATAGATAGAAATGATAGATTATGTTTAATTACAATGCGACGACGGCTATAATTGAGGATGAATACCATTTCCTTCTTGGGTGTTCCAAATTTAAAGAGCTCTAACTAAATTTAAAATCCTCATGTCAACATCGAATTGTAAACTCCTTAATAATTTAGCAAGCTTTATTTTTCATGCCATGTACCAAAGATTTTAATTGAATGACTGTTGCTGTACACATCATGTCTTGTCATATATAACATATGTAGTAACGAGCCGATGGCCTACACTTCAGAAATAAAGAATTGAAATTGATAACTTCTGATATATATTCATCAACATAATGTAAGATACAAGTTTGGAAATCTATTGTAACACACTGGTATATTATTTAGACATTCACTAACAAATCAAAGGAAAAAATAAAATAATCTATCATTATCAAAATGAAATATATAATTTTGTTTACTGGTTGTGCACATCATAACACTATTAGGCTACATAACAGCAGAATATTTGTGTGACATTGTGTATTAATATGTGCGACAGGAATAATTCTAAAAGGTCTGATTCATGAAAAAGCACGTTTTGGGTAAATTTATTGAAAATGTGAACTCCGCGCATCGCCATGAATCATTAGTATGATGGTAATAGGTTGTACGCCTTCAGTGCATGGAGCTCAGCGACATTCGAATACGTATTTGAGGTTACAAAACTATTGAATTATAATTAAATATTGCTCATTTCTAAATTAGCAATGTCCACGTTCAACCCTTGCTACAATATTGAGGTAATGTAACGTTACAGGGACATAAAAACTGCGAACTCTGTGCATGGTCATGACTTATTAATATGATGATAGGATGCGCGTCTTCAGAGTATGGAGCTTAGCTTACATTCGGATAATTACACAAACAATTACACAAGTATAGACTTTAAATATAAATCCAAATGTGGAGGCATCATTAACTACCACCAGCACCAAATAAGGAAATAAATAGACATGAGGTGTTTTTAAAATAAATTGATGCGTTGTTTACACAATAAATAGGATTGATGTATGGGGCTATATATTGATTGATGACATTGATTGGATGTCAGTTAATATGTTATGTAATGTATAAGGAATACGAGATTGAGACTGATTGAAAGGCAACTGGATGTTTATTTAATAAATGAGCTTAGTACATAGTATAGATAAAGTACACAAGAAAATGAAATATAACTATTTAATAAAATATGAAACTAATTGTACAATTACGTCAGTAAATGGTGATAAGCACTAGCTATATAGGAATGAAATATCCCATGTTTATATAGTGTCTCCAAGTGTCTTCTTTCTCCTTATTACATTTATTTGCACAGCAAAAGGCCTACTTTAATTTTTTCTAAATTAGACAATTATTTTATCAGATTGTAAGTCGTTTTTAGAACTATTATCAAATTCATTATCAAACGAATTTTACTTGTAAAATTGAGGGTGTCAATTAATTAATCCATAAAGGTGTACTAGTTTGGTAACGTATTTGTAATGAATTTCGCATGCGGATATATATCTTGATTATTAGTAAGGCATTTAATAACTTAAATGATTTAAAGCTTATAAGGGCTCAAGATATGTTGTGACCGTGTGATTAATGGTATTAAATGAACAAATGTATATGAAAAGTGGTTATTCCGATCTACATTCTTTAAAATGGGAATTTTTTTTTTTTTTGCTGTACAAATGTTGTAAAATTACACAGCATAGTTAATACCAAGAAGGAAACTAAAACTATATGCAGTTTGTAAATGACGAGAATTGTGCATTTTGTAAAAAAGAGAATGAAAACATCTCTCTTGTTTTTCGAAAAATATGATCATATATAAAACAATTCTGCTTGACTGGAATTGTTTTTAAATACCTCTACAAATCTTGGTATTCTTTTACAAAACATTGGTATTCTCTTTGGTTTTCCTGCTCAATTCAAGTTTTTGAATCAATTAAATCTTAATGAGCATAAAGCACTTCTTTTGAAGTTGCCTTAAAGGCCAAGTATCATCATTTAGTTAGAACATTAATAAATTCAGACAAGTACATGCAATTAAAAAGTTTAACTACAAGAACAATACATAAAATCATTTCGTTTGAAAAAATAGTCTCCACTCTCAAATATTCCAAAAAGGTACAGTGGCGCGACAAAGCGAAAGAGCGAAAGGGCCATAAAGCGATAAAGCGATAAAGCGAAAGAGCGATAAAGCGATATAACTGCGCGACAAAGCGAAATGTTTTTATCGCTTTGTCATGCGGCAATATCGCTTTGTCTTGCCGCCTTATAGCTTTGTCGTGCGGCCTTATCGCTTTGTCGTGCGACACTATCGCTTTGACGCGCGACACAATCGCTTTGTCGTTCGACGTTATCGCTTTGTCGTGTTGCTATATCGCTTTGTCGTGTGTCCATATCGCTTTATCGCTTTATCGCGCTGTTGCCAGAGGGCGAAAGAGCGATGTCCCCTCTCGGCCATCATACAAAATAATGAATAAACAACATAAATAATATGTCTGAAAGAAAATCACCAATCATTGCTAAATATCATTATTCATTGTAATACTACTTAGAGTCAAATCTACCTGTTAAGTTTATAAACGAGTGAACGGATATTAAAAGTTCTTTGTTTACATTCGGGGATGATAATTGACTTCCAAAAAGAACTGATTTTAGGTCGAATCCTTTTGTATAATAGTACATGGTTTGACGTATGCTGCTATATAGAGGACAAAGAAAGAAATAATGCAATGAATCTTCATAATAATGGCCACAAGGGCAAGATGCAGAAGGGAATATAAATCATTCATATTTGTGTGCATTAAGGTCACTACAGTATCGAGTATGTGTAATTTGACAAAATCTACTACCACTGTTCAAATCAAAATGACTGTATATATCAGTATCTTTTTTAATCAAACTTTTAAATGCTGTCAGTGAAAGTGAAAGTGAAAGTCAAATATCTCGAGTTTTCGACGTCGCATTGAAAAACGGACTTGTTTGTGACATTAGTCCATAACATTAAATCAGTCAAAGAATACCTCTACGCGGTTTGAATTTTGTTTTATCAAAATTAAAAATTTAAATTTTCCCCCAAATTAATTTTGTTAAAACACAACTGTTCATCGACATATAACACATACTCTGTGTGAAAACAATAAATGTGCTTCGTCCTGCACACATTTACAACATTTTGAAAATGGTAGGGGTCATGTTGGTGTAACTTTCATTTCTTACCCCTGTCTACTTTAAATAATGATATTTTAGTTAAAAAATAAAACAGTCACCAATTAAGTTATTCAAACTACTGCCGAAAGGGGTTATTGTATCGTGTCATAATCAAATGCATCTCATTTACTTAAAATATCGAATTTATCGAAAACAAGTGTGTGATATACTTTCTTTTGCCCGTCAGTTTATCATTGCCACCGATTTCAACTTCATTTTGGAAATAAGTTTATCATAATGATTCATTCGGGTGAGACAACAGGTTCATGGAAGCACACCTCTGTAAGCACAGTGAGGGATATACAGCAGTGTAGGACGGAATGGAATTCTTTTTTTACTTTTCCAAAATATAACCAGCGGAAATATAAAAAAGTAAAATCAACAAGAAGACGGAAGTAGCTTTTGATGAAAAATTACATGAAAAAGAAAATTATAAAGTCAACAAATTAAAACACGGAAGCCGCTTTTAATGAGAGAGTCATGGGAAATTTTAGCCTGAGTACTGCACCTCTCCTAGTAGTGAAGAAGACATGTGCCAAATTTGTAAAGGATGAAGTGAATAGTTTTTCTGTAATCCTTCGGACAAAAATGTTCAGAATCTGACTAAGTTAAAAAATAAACTAACGTCCAAAAGAAACGCTACCACGTGTTTGAAACGATATAACATAAACACAAAGTAATATAGATATGTCAAATTGGTTTACTTTTTTTAAGAGACCTTTTTCACAGCAAAATGTGCAAAATTTCATTTTAATAAATGCAGTTTTATCATTAGGACAGGCCTGTAAAGATGGGAGGAGTCCAAAAATAACATTCCATTAAAATACTGATGAATAAGATAAGGGAAATGCCTAATCACACGTCTCCAAAATAATAATAATAATAATCCCGAGAGTCAATACAAGCAGGACCCCTAGCCACCAGATGCGAGGTGCATGCCGTGTGGATGCAGTAGTTCTTTGGAAGAAGTCGAAACTCTCAAAAGTGAAATGACGGATGGCTGCTGAAACATAGCCTATGTCATGGACCAAGAGCTTTATATTGAACATGCCATGTAAAGAATCAGAGCTAGATGTCAGATGATCCGAAAATCCAATCTAGGTTAATGGAATTGTTTTAATCATTTCCTTTTTTCAAGAGTGTTACAAGGACATCCATGCTGTGTGTTTCTGGAGTAAAATAATATTATGCCAAAGTTATAAATTGTGTCGCGAAATAAGCCTACTGGCTGTTGCCGATTATTACCGTTTCTTGCAAGTCGGTACGGTGTAGAGACAATATAAAGTAGTGGAAGTAGTGATTTCTGATCGAAAACCGGACAATGTGTCGCGCAATTATTTAGTCATAATTTTAAAACTTATCTACAAAAGACAGAAAGATAAATTGTGGTTGGTATTGTTTAATAGCTCACATTCCTATTATACATGTAACAGGGTTTCTGCACATGTAAAAGGCTGTTGCTGGATTTACATTTGAAGCATGTAAGTAATATAAAAAATTTGGATGATTATGCAAGTTGAGTGAACATATTCAGCACACATGATTTTTTTTTTTTGGAAGTGAGAATGGAGTTATCCTTCCTTTAGCAATGTATAATGATATTTCTCTAGTCAGGTTTGAAATGTTCAAATCCTGTGTTATAACTCGTCTTCTTCTCTTCCTTTGAATAGCACACCCTCAGAGGCAGACACCATCTGCCAGCATTAAGCACCGAGTATCCCAACAACTTAATAACTCACGTTCTGTTTTTGCATGATACAACATGTCTTCCTCACCTCCTTTAAATAGCACACCCTCAGAGTCCGACACCACCTGCCAGTACTGAGCAACGAGTATCCCAACAACTTAATAACTTACATTCTGCTATAGGGTGTTATAACACGTCTTCTTCCCCTCCTTGAGTAGCACACCCTCAGAGGCAGGCACCAACCACCAGCACTGAGCACCGAGTATCCCACCAACTTAATAACTTATATTCTGCTGTCAGGTTTTATAACACGTCTTCCTCACCTCCATTGAATAGCACCCCCTCAAAGTCAGATGCCACCCACCAGCAGTGAGCACTGAACGTCTCAATAACTTATCAAATAACGTTCCTGTGTTCCGTGTTATAATCCCAGCAAACATGACCGTAATGGGCCAGTACTGGGCCAGTAGTGGATGATACAGGCATCCGGTACTGGCCCGATTCAGGCATCCGGTACTGGCCCTGTAACAACTTGCACACTGGCGTGGTACTTGGCGAGTACTGGCAAACGGTACTTGGTCAGTACTGGGCCAATATCACGCCAGTTTTAAAACGATAAGAGTGTCCGCTCATCACCCGGAAGGCCGGGGTTTGATTCCCGGTCGTGTTATACCAAAAGACGTTTAGAGATGTTGTTGCTTCCTTGCTTTACACTCAGCATTATAAGAACAGAACAACGCTTTAACTGGCGCTGCACTGTGGTTGCCGGGTGCAAAATGCACAAACCAAATTTCCTATGTACTTTGTATTGCGCACAATACAGTGTTATTATTATTATATAACATGGTATTAGTTAAAGACAGATAATCTATTATATATAATATTATATGATATAATATTTTTCTCATAGTGCGAATACTATTCTTTGTTTGTGTGTGTAGATCTATCAGTTACGAAGACAATGGATCTTCTGTCTACTTTCCCTACACACAGGGAGACTGGACTCAGGACAGACGTTGTCAAGATCGCATCTCTCCCTAATGTGAGCGTCACGTCGAACATTGCGTTCTTCACAGGCTCGTCTAACTTCTTCCTCAACACCTCCCACTGGCAGGGGATCATTGGTTTTGCCTATCAAGGGTAGGTAACTCGTACCCATACTGTGCACTCCCTTTAAACTTACAGCGGACCAGTAAGGAAAGTTGGTTAGAGTTAGGTCGAATTAGAGGAATCATCCCATATGATATGAATATACATGTTAGTATACTTTGGATGTCAGCGATGTATACTTTGAGCAAGTATCGTTTTTGTTCAATTTCTTGTGAGGGTTTTGTCTTTTGTGCTATAACACAGTGGATGTGTAAGATTTCTGAATGAGAGGTTCAGTGTTCGAATCCCACACGGACACAGCTGTCTACCCCATTAACGAGAATGCTGATATGCTTAGAGAACACAATGAGTTAGTGTCAAGCTTCGATTTACAGTAAATAGAAAGAAATCGCATGAAATTCCATGGATTCTGGTTGAATTCTATAAGCATGTCTGCTATTATGCATGATGACCAATCTGTTGGGATACAGAACTTGGGAAGAGAGGTAATCAGAAAAGTAGCACAGTTCATTGGAATGGTAGTCCCATCTTTGCCAGCAATTAAGTTTTGGAAACTGCATTACAGAAAATTAGAAAGAGAAAAAATTGCTGCATTACAAACCCATAACTGGGCTTTTTACAAAAAGATGTATTTGTCTAGACAAGCCATTCTTGAAATTCAATGGTGGATTGCACATACACATAACAGTTCTAGGGATATTCTGCCAGCTTTACCAGACATTCAGATTCAAACTGACGCTAGCACCCAGGGTTGGGGTGTTTGTTGTCTTGGAAATATGGCAAATGTGAGATGGTAAATGGAAGAGAAAAGAGAGCATATTAATGTTCTAGAAATGAAGGCAATTGACTTAAGGCTTAAATCATTCTCCTCAATATCGACTATCAAGACTGTTTCAGTTCAGTCTGATATTTCAACTGCAGTCAGCTACATTAATGAAATGGGTGGGATGCGCTCAGATAAATGTGATAAGTTAGCTACTGTTATCTGGAATTGGTGCATTGATAGAAACATTGATCTTCTGCCGTCCCACATACCAGGTACACACAATGTCAATGCTGATCGAGCCTCAAGAAACTTCTCTGATAGAATGGACATTATAGAATGATATGTTTAACACTGTTAAGGCAATCTACTCTGAGACAATGACCATAGATTTATTTGCATCTAGAGTAATTGCTATGCTAGATAGATATTGTAGCTGAAAACGTGATCCAGGAGCATATAAACTCATTCACTATGCACTGGGCAAATGAAGTTATCTAAGCCTTTCCACCATTTTGTTTGGTAGGGAGAGTTGTTCGTAAAATTATTCAGGATGAATCTTGTGGGGTAGTAATTGCACCCATTTGGCCTACCCAGTCATGGTTTACTGAATTGATTAACCTTGTTGTTGACAAGCCAAGGGAGATCACTCGGGCTCGAGCAGTTCTCCACCTACCGTGGGACAAGGCAACTGATCCTACTATGAAGAACCTCCGACCTGGAGTATTTCCAGTGTCTGAGACACATGGGAGAAGGCTGGAATTTCAGCAGACGCTGCCAAAATTCTGGGCATCATTCCAGCCAAGTACGAGGAAACAGTATCAGTGCAGTGTTAGTTATTATTACAACCCAGAGAGGGCAGACTCTTTGGTTTTTGGACTTGAACAACATGAATATTTCTCAGAATTGTGGGAAAGTTATCTTTTATTTGAGAGAACATGTCAAACAATCTGGACCGGATAAAACTTTTGATCAGATTAAGATGAAAGCGTACCTTCCGGATTGGAGGCTGTGCCAAGTTATGGTACTTAACGAGTATGTATCTAGGACTGATTCTTTGAGAGGAGAAGAGTCTAAACTTTTCACTCAAATCATTAAACCCCATAATAGGGTTTCTCGAGACACTCTTAGCAGATGGGTCAGAACAGGGCTTCAGTAGGCAGGAATTGATACTTATATTGTTATTTGGCGAAATATTCAAGGACGAGAATATATGTTATAGGATAGCTCAAAGATAGTTAGTTCAGACAGAATAATTATACTAAAGGGTTTACGGGTCGTCGGGGCAAATGAACAAGGGGAAGGTTAATGAAAGATGGCAGGGCAAGTTTTCTGTCGGGTAACAGTAGCTGAGGGGAGCCGTTGTGTGGGAGAAATGGAGAAATACTATACGAAAGAAGTTATGAGCGGGTGTCGGGTGAAGGTTTTAGTAGACAATAGCGGACCAGAACAGTTAACTGAATGAGGATGTTGTTCAAAAAGGTGATCGATAAAGGGGGTGGACCCAGGATGGGAGTTCTACGATTGGATGGGTGAAGACCCTCCCACCAGGTTCTTAAGGGCCTGCATAGCAGGAGAGGCAGTAGTTTAGTTCGGACAGGAAGATAAGAATATCAGCAGCTTAACCTTAACAGGCAGCTTCGGCGAGGCCGGGATCTGCTCCAGTAGAGGGAACCACATGGGTATCGTATAATAGGCAATAGACAGTATGCGGGGTATAGGTAGGAATATAGAGTAAGGGATTTAGGGGAGATTGAAATGTGATGGTAAATTGAGTGTGAAATATGCTTTAAATGTATTTCTAATAAAAGGTAAAAACATTGTAGGAGTTCTTCCTGATAAGCTAGATTATAGTACCTCGAGCAAGCCAAGCAAGGAATTAGTTTATACATCCCAAGAAAAGGGAAGGTGGATCATATCTTAGGACAGAGAAAGGTCCGCAAAAAGACTTAATATGACATGGTAGAGATGCCGGTCTCAAACTTTTAAGCTTTGAGGGAGATTCTTAACAAATAATCTAGCGGGGGAATTCTTATTGTTCCAAGATTGATATCACTTGCTGGGCATGTCCGGTACTGTAGCGGAGTCCGTTATCGATTTTTCCTCTAGCGTTGTCTGGCCTGCATGCTCTAAGGCCTGGATTGCTAGTGGGGAGGACTATTGTAGTTATATATGTTATTTCATATAGTGTTTTACTATTAGAAAGAAATTCGCATGTTTAAGGCATGAAGTGTCTTAGCTTAATATGCATTGCTTGTATTGAGATTTAAAAAAAAAAAACATTAATTTATGAATGTGACTTACAGGAAACAAAAATGTTATGAATATTATTAGTAAATTGGGAACGGTAATTATATTGTGTAAGCGCAATTAGTGGGCATGTTAGTTAATTGAAAAGTGTGCAGGAGGATTCATGGAATTGAAGGTAAGAATTGTATAGTTGTGTTTCGGGATATGATGTATACTTGTTATTCGAAGGATTGTTAGTTACATTATCAAATATTGTATTAAGCAGGTGAGTGAAAATTCATTTGACTAGGCCAGGGTATGTTTATAATAATTTAAGCGATGAAATATATTTCATATTGAGAATGTATATAGGGTAAAGCTTTAGAGGGAATTTTATTGTTTAAAGGTCGGATTTGTATGTTCAAAGATGGGCAAATATTACTCAGTAACGGCGAGAGAGCAGTCATTATTTGGAGAGTTAAAACAATTTGTAATTGTCATGTAATAAGGAAAATACAAGTTAAGTTGTGTTATTATTTGAAATTATATGTGTTTTGGATGAGGAAGCTGCAATTTAAATAGTACAAGATATGGGATTGTTGTTTAAATATTAAAAGTTTGTGAACAGATATTTGATTTAACTTAAGAACGCGAGGATTACGTAACGAAAAGAGACAAAAGTAATGCCGGTCTTGCAGCAAGAAAATCATTTTGATGTAGTAAAGGCTGAAATTTTAATGCAAATAGAGTTGTTATTACAAGAATTGCCCCAGAAACTTGCCTTATTAAATCAGGCTGAATTTGCCTTATCTGAAGCAATTCAATGATTTAAGAAATCTGAAACAGAGATTGGAATTTGCAAGTGTAGGTGATTTGACAGTAGCTGATATGGAAAATGTGCATTAGTATTTTAGTTATTATAGTGATTTCTTTATGATATGAATAACGGCCCAGCTAAGCGTACGAGATCCAAGCAGTCGGGTGACAATCAGGGGGATTTCAAGCAGGGTACTATATTTCGGAAATCATTTAATTGTCCGATTTCACCAGATAATAGTTTTGAAGAAGTTTTTGGGGGTCCAAGACTTTCTGAGGTGGACATAGAGAATTTAACACCCAAAAGTGAAACTTTGAATAGGACAAATGTGAAAGGGGTTTCATTGACAATTGAGGATGAATATTTGATAGACAAGAATAGTTTGGAGACAGATGTGGAAAATAGTGTGAAAACTGTGTTAAAATTTGAGGAAGAGAAATGTGATTCGGCTGAGGGTATATTAGTTGATATTGCTCGGGCGAGTTTGAAAGATAGTAAGGATAGTTTTATTGGGATAAAAGAGGACCTTATATTAGAAACTGATGAGGCAGGAAAGGCCAGATCTAAAGTAGAGGGTATAGATATTATTACAAAGGAAGACGAGAGAAGTTTGTCGAATGAACAGTTTGATTTAGACGGGGAACAGATTCTTTTAGTGGACGACAACAGTGGTTTTGAGACAGGCAATGTGAATATAGGGAACGCTCATATTGTTGGCAATCAAGAAGAAATACAGTTAATAAATTTAGGTCAGGATTTAAGTGTTAAAGCAGGTGGGTTGAATAGTGAGGCTAGTAGTGTAGACGGTGGAGAAGAAGAGTTACTACGTGACGTAAATTGGCTTAAGTCAGCGGAAGATAAGTTAAAGGGACCAGATAGAGAGGAAGTTTTAAGGAGATCGTTAACAGAACGACTGGACCAAATAGAGAGTGTTGGAAATGTTAGTATTGAGGAGCCTGGTGCAATTGAGAGGGATATTAATTCCTTACGACAGTTGACGAGTCAGTTTGTTAGTGTATTGGAGGAGAGTGTGGATAGAGAGTTATCGTTTGGGTCCCCGTACGTAAACATTCCAGAAGAAATAGCTGACAACATGGCGGATGGTAGTATTTATCCGGAATCCTTTAGTGGGATGGATCACTCAGTGGCCAGTGATTTTCTGGCTAGATTTAATCATTATGCCGACTTCAAGGGTTGGTCGGACACACAGAAAGTGAAAGCTTTCCCCTTATTCTGCGCAAAAGTGCATATGTGTGGGTACAAAACATGGATAGCGACACAATATGCGAATTCCAGGGGTTAGAGCAAGCATTTAAAGATAGGTTTTGCCATGCCGTACCCAAATGGGCAATATAAAAGGAATTCCAATCTCGCAGGCAGAAAGCGGGCGAAAGTCTGGATGACTATTTGGCGGAGCTGACGCGTTTGGCCACGTTGTTGGGGAAGGCAGAGTCAGATTTATTAGATAGTTTTATTTCGTGTCTCCCAGGCCGTGTAAGGGCTCTGGTTATTATCCAAAAGCCAGATAACTTGTCGGCGGCTGTTGAGACTGCTCGTTTAGCACAGAGCATAGCCAAGGATGATAGAACGGCTAGTTTAGTGCTTTAGTGGGGTGCTTTGAAAAGTTAGAAGGGGTATGTGACCGTTTTGAGAGGAAACAAATTGGTAAAACGATAAACGATGAGTTTCAGGGACCAGTGCCGGCCAGTAAGACGAGGCAAGTAACAGGTACTGGACCCTGGCAAGGTCGACGCCCCATGTCAAGGCCCAACCAGCCAGAACGACAGGACAGAGGTGCAAGCCAGAGAGAACCTTGGTCGCGGACTGGACTTCAGCAGACCCAACAGTATCTACAAGGCGGCAGGCGCTGTTTCGATTGTGACGGTGAGTTCTCAGCATCGCATGTTGAAAGGTGTCCGGTTCGGAGAGCTGAATGCTTTAATTGTGGTCGCCTTAGGCATTATGGGCGTGTTTGCAGGGCGCCAGTTCAGTTAAGTGGTAGGTGACAAATGGGACAAGGTCAAAGGGCAGGAAGGTTTTCTAGACAGGGGAGCTAAACTGGTAATTGTAGGGGGCTAGGTCGGGCTGACATAGGTCTTAGTGATTATGCCAGACAGGATAGATTTACTCGGGTGTAACTGATGCAGACAATATAATGAAAATTGGCCTTCGCTTAAATAATTGTTTTCTGGAATCCGTTATTGACACGGGAGCGAGCTTATCTGTGCTCACAGAGGGTATTTTGAGGGAGACAGAGTTGTGGCGTGAGGAGAATCTCCAGCCGCCAGTGGTTCAGTATTTGAGAGGTATTAACGAAGTCATGTTTCTGGTACTTGGTCAAATGAAGGTTAATTTTGAGTTGGGAGGTCGTTTTTATGAACATTCATTCCAGGTAGTGAAAAGATTAACATTTCCAATGTTCTTAGGGTTGGATTTCTTGAGGAAGCATAAGGTAGTAATAGACTTCAACAGTAATGCAGTGGAAATACCGGGCGAGTTACCTTCTCCAACTTTATGTAGTGTTGATGGTAAGGAGACAGTGAATGGGAATGAAGAGTCAGATAGTCGTTTAGAGATACCGGTAAGAGTTATGAAACGCACAATTGTTCCAGCTCGTTCAGAGATGACATTACAGGTTTATATACCGTGTTTTGCTGAGATAGATGACATATTGTGTGAGCCAATTCATTGCTCAGGCGATGAGTTAAGTGTTTTGGGAGCGAGGTGTGTGGCTTTGGCCCCAAGAGGGTTAACATCTTATAGGGTATTGAACCCTCATTCTCAGGATATTGCTTTGGAGAGGGGTCAGCGGATTGCCTCGTGTTGTCACATTAGTAGCGATCAGATAAGCCAATTGAAAGAGAAAGAGGGTCAACTAAACCGGGCAGAACATAGTCAGTTGTCGATGGAGGAAGTTGATGGTCTGATATTAGAACTAGGGTTGAATTTTGATGACGGAAACTTAGATAAGGTGCAGAAGGCTCAGTTGAAATGGTTAATAGCGGAGAATAGAGATTGCTTTGCGACATCGTTATCAGAGTTGGGGAGGTGTGACTTGTTAGCGCATGACATCGATGTCGGGGAGACGAAACCAGTCAGGCAAAGGTTTTATAGAGTTAACCCGGAGGCGAGAAAAGAAATTAACAGACAAGTTGGAGAGTTAGTTGGGTTGGGTATATGTGAACCGCATTTTAGAAGTGAATGGGCCTCTCCAGTTATCTTTGTTAAAAAGAAGAGATTGCCAGGTAAAGCACAGGAATATAGGCTGGCCGTAGACATGAGAGCTGTAAATAGTGCAACTAAGAGATATCTCCATTGTTGAGAATAGATGATGTTATTGATTGTTTAGGGGCGAAAAAGAGTCAATATTTGTCCACCCTTGATTTGTTCTCGGGTTATTTTCAAGTGCCCCTTACACCAAGAGCACAAGATATTTCGACGTTTATAACTCAAGATGGGTGTTTTCGTTTTAAAAGAATGGATTTTGGTCTCTGTGGAGCTCCGGCAACGTTTTCCCGCGTGATTCAGGAGGTATTCAAGTCTCTTAATTGGAAAACCACGTTGTGCTATTTAGACGACATTATCTGTTTCTTACCATCTTTTGATCAACACTTGAAAGATCTTAGCGATGTTTTTGCATGCCTCATAGCAGCTAACCTAACGGCGAAGCCTTGAAAGTGTGAGTTTGCTGCAAGGGTCGTTAAGTATTTGGGACACATATTTTCAAAGGAGGGGGTCCAGGTTGATGCAGACAAAAATAAGTTGGTTGACAAGTTTCCTGTTCCGACAAATCAGAAGCATGTTCGCAGTTTTTTAGGACTGAGTGGTTATTACAGGCGTTTTGTGAAAGATTATTGTAAAATTGCACATCCATTAAATAGGCTGTTACAGAAAAATTAGAAATTTCATTGGGGTTCAGAGGAAGAAGAGTCGTTTAATAAGTTGAAGAAAGCCTTAGTAAGTCCTTCAATATTAGCGTTTCCAGATTGGACAAAGCCTTTCATTCTAACAACAGATTAACAGGTATGGGTTTTGTTTTGGCACAAGCAGGCGAGAGAGGGTTTGTACATGCAATAGCTTATGCAGGTAAAAGTTTGTCACAGGCAGAACGTAATTATAGTATTACAGAGCTAGAATTATTGGCAGTCATTAGTGGGATTCATTATTTCAAGGAATATTTGAAGGGAAGAGAATTTATAATTATGACAGATCATAAGGCACTTCAATGGGGGCCACAGATATCGGGAAATTGGAAAAACAGGTGTGTCAAGCAGGTGGTAATTCCCAGAAGTTTAGTTAACATAATTTTGTCGGCATACTATGATAATTTGATGGCGGGTCACCAGGGTATCGATATGACATTCCAGCATATCAGAAATAAATATTTTTGGCACTCAATGTATACGGACATAAATAATTATATCCAGAATTGTGTAGACTGTCAGCTAGTTAAAAGGGAGTATGGGCAACGTCACGCGCCGTTAAAACCTCTACCGATAGAAGGCAGGCTCTGGGATCGTGTGCATACTGACACAATAGGACCCCTACCTGTTACTACGAGTGGACATAAACATATTTTAATAGTAACATGTAGCTTTAGTCGTTTTACCATGGCATTTCTTTTGAAAAACATTGGAAGCTGCAGAGGTGGCAAGTGTGTTCTATGATAGGTTCATTTGTGTCTTCGGAGTTCCTAGTACTGTACTTACGGATAATGGGGGTCCATTTATTAGCCAGATATTTGCGCATTTGTGTAAGATTTTGTCCATTAGGGTTCTGCGTACAGCAAGCCACCACCAAGCTACAGAACGATTTAATTATGTCTTAGAGGTCAGTTTAAAGTATTACGTGGACAAGAGACAAAACGATTGGGATAAATATGTGTCTAGTATTACTTTTGCATACAATTCTACTCCTCACTCACAGGAAAAGGCTTTTAGTCCATATTTCTTAGTGTTTGGTCAAGAAGCGAATCTACCCATTGATGTGGAACTAGGGGCAACAACGGGGTTACCGCAGACAATACATCAAAGGGTCGAAGCAATTTCAGAGTTAGTGTGTGTCACAAGGGACATTGCCAAACAGAATTTAATAAAGGCACATGAAAGAGCTAAAGGGTATTTTGAAAGAGGGTCCAAGATGCCATGCTTTGAACTAGGTGACAAGTTATGGGTAGATAGGAGGATGGTAGAACCGGGTTTGTCCAAGAAGCTAACTCCAAGTTTTACTGGGCCTTATTACATTTGTGATTTAAAAGGGCACTGCACTTATCAATTAAGGAAGGTAGAGGATAATGTCTTGCTTAAGGTGCTAGTTCATGCAAATAGATTGAAACCCTATATAGACCCAGGTATAAGAAATACCATTGGTCAAACAGATGAGATGCAGGCAACAGCTGACAGTGAAATGGTGGTTAATGATATAGAAGATAAAGCTGCAGTGGCAGAGGTTACAGTGGAAGGGACGGATAAAAACAAAAAGAAGGTCTCGTTCAAGGAGTCAGTTGAGGTTATACGTGAGGATAGAGACATGGAATCGGATAAAGAGGCCGATGACGTGGTCGTTGAGGGCGATGATATCCAGTTAGGACAGCCCGAGGTATTTAAGGTGAAGCGCATTATGGCTCATAAACTTATCAATGGTTATTCCTTCTATAAGATACATTGGGAAGGTTATCCAGTGTCTGAGGCTACGTGGGAACCAAGCAAGAATTTAGCAAAGGACTTGATACAAGCATATAAGATTGAGCAGACTGTTAGGAATAATGCAAGGAAAAGGCGGAAAAAGAAAGGTTCCTAAATGTGACGTATGGTTGGGTACTGCTTATGAGTGAGTACTTCGAGGATACACAGGAATTATGAATAAGGCTTAGGTATTTTAGGTGGGCTTTAGTTGTTTCTCAGGATTGACTCTAAGTAGAGTGTCGGCTTGACACTCACGGCTTGATCACCCGTCCTGAAGCTACCATAGAAGCTACTTAGGATCGATTGTCTACAATGTTATGTTTATTTTAGTTACATTAGGGGGTTCTAATATTTTACAATAGGTTGTGGATGTTCAAAGGAGATTTCTGTCCAAAAGGAGACAGGCTTCCAATAGTTACGAGTGATTATACCTGAAACAAAGAGGGTTCAACAAGGTCCGATGAGGAGCTATACTTATGGGAGAACAGAGATATAGTATAGTGTTGTACGAGACAAACTATACATTGTTCATGATGGGAGAAACGATGAATATAGAATACCACGATGATGAGTACACGGAGGATATAATATAGTGTTGTGTGAGACAAGGAGAGCTACACAGTGCTACATAAAGGACGATACGTTGAATATAGAATATGATGATGATGATATATAGTGTTGTGTGAGACAAGGAGAGCTACACAGTGCTACATAAAGGACGATACGTTGAATATAGAATATGATGATGATGATATATAGTGGATACAGTATGAGACTATGGGAGTATACAATGACTGTAGGGTGATTTTCTTACAGCATCCAGAATGTGGTTCGTGGTACTAATATGCTGCTTGGTTGGCGGGATGGAAGCCAGACAAGGACCAGTGCAGACGAGTTCAGTATTAAGAACTCAGTATGGTGTTATGTTATTGAAGACATCTCAACTTGATATTGCTCGTAATAAGTGGTTGCATGTATTTCGATATGAACTGCCAGAGTTTGGAGAAATGAAGGGATTACAGTTTAAATTTGTTTACTGTCGTCCAAAACAGGAGGAGAGTTGCAGGGCAAATCACTTTACTAAATTAAGTGGACATGGGACAGCACAAACGTATAGTCCCAAGTTAGATAATCATTGTCAATATCTGTCAACAGTGGATAGAAAAATTAAGTTGGCAGAGGAAGATCTATGGCGACATGTAGAAGGAGTGAAGAGTGATATTAACAATTTGATACCAAAAGTAGGAGAAAGTGCAGGTTACATAAATTCATGGTCAAAAAGGGCACCTTTCATTGGTACCCTAAGTAGGTCACTTTTTGGCACAGCTACATTAGATGATGTAAATCGTATAAAGAATTATGTCAATAAGTTGAGTTTAAAGACAAGGAATATAAGCCATGAATTATTGGAACAATCTTGGTGACGTTGTATATGGGTAAATCAAATAAACGGATTACTTTAGCTATGAGTGGAATAAAGGATAACCATAATTATATTCAAAGGGTTGCAACTTCTCTACAAGATCTAGAGAAAAGTTTATTTTTAACATTAACAGGTTTAATGGAAAGGTTGTCATTGCACTCTGTCATTAGGCAGGAGATAGACGAGTTAATGAAGGGAGTTCAAGAGTTGATCCATGGTAAACTGAGTCCAATATTGATACCATTCTCGGAACTAGCTGCTACATTGCAGAGAATTGAAAGAGAAATGCAAGTTGTTTATCCAATGTTTCACATCAGTCATAAAGATGTTCGTTTTAACTATACAGAACGCACAGTTTTCTTTGCCCGAACGAATAAAGAATTATTGATAACGTTAGTCGTTCCGATTCAATCTTATCCACATCTATTTGATGTCTTTCGTGTTAAGAGTTGTGGCATTCCAGTGAATGAGTCAAGTACTCACACTACAGAGATCACAAATTTACCGGACTACTTGGCAGTCTCAAAAGCTAAGGATCAATTTATTGAATTTTCATCAATAGATTTTCAGCAGTGCTTTGGACGCAAAGAGAAGCACTGCCCAGTATTTAATGCGCCTTTGGTTTGCCCGGGTAAAACATGAAGCCTGGTGTTGTTTTTTAATTATATTGATATGATTAGAGAAATGTGTGTTTCAACATTTAATACAATAGCTTAAAGTCACAGGCTATGGAGATGTCGCCTGGCGTAGTGTTGATAAGCGGCATTAAGGAGATAATTTTAACTTGGGGTGGTCGCATTACCAAACAAAAGGCATGTACCTTGTGTTTATATACAATTCCATGTGGTTGTGCAGCAAGAATAGGTAATGCAGCTTTCGGACAGATGATTCACAACTGTGGAAAGTCAAACTTCAGAGTCGCGGTTACAGATTCCAAATTTGTTGTTATTGTCAAAATTCTGTAATAGTTCATTTTTGGAAAAATTTAATAGTGAGTCGGCTTGGGTGCAAAAATATCCTTTTAAGATACCACATATAAGATTTGATGAAAATGTAATGGATAAGTCAGCTAGAAAGGACAAGCAGTACAGGACTAGTCTAAATAAAATTGTTTACAAAATGAAGAAAAAGGAAGCAATTTCTGAATATGAATTGGATAATTTTACTATTGATATGGAGATGGCTGATTGTTGTATATAGGGGGGTAAAGATTATTTTGGTCGGCCATTTTGTTTTTCAAATAGCCTTTGACATGACCTTTAAGTGATCTTTAATTAAGGTACGAGGGTACAGGTGACCTTTAGGTCACCTGTACCCTCGCACATGATATGTAGGTGACCTTTAGGTCACCTGTACCTTCACACATGATATGAAGGTGACCTTTAGGTCACCTGTACCCTCTCATGTGACTTGAGGTAACTTTGATTTGACAGGTGTGATCAATAACTTGAATGAACATATCTTAAAAGTTTTAACTATTTCGATTAAGAGCTTACTTAATGTTTTGAAAAATGAGTTGGATTAAGGTTTTGAATTAATATCCATACTTATTTTCATACTACAACATTTTACAGAATTGTATAAAATTGCCTGATGATAACCGAGATTTCATTGACTAGTGGTCAGTAACTGTAGAAATGCCGACGGATGTGAACAGGATGTAACATCTCAAGTACTCCTTCAGTTTGACCAGTCCCTATACTAACAAGGAAGTGAGCATGAGCTTTCTGTACGAGCATACGCATCAACATTGATTCAATATTTAATCTGAAATAAAAGACTTGCACTCAGTCTGCACTATTCTAGAAAAGAGGTTGTCTACATATTGGGGAACACTTACTGAACACAATATGATAATCAAACGATAAAATCACCATTTGTCTTAAAAACTGAGAGTGGCTTAGAACATATTTTAAAAGTCTGGAATAATGTAATGTTGTCTCCTATGTTAGTGACATGAATAAAGGATAAAATATACCCTATGACAAATCCATGTGTAGCTCTATTTGTAGATTTATTTGTAGCTTTGAGTTTTGGGGGAGAAAAGGACACAAAGCTTGTTACGATAATATCAACATGATTTTGTAATAAACATATTGAATGTATTTTTCTTGTGTTGGTCTTCTTTTTGTACATATATAAATACAGTGAAAATCAATAGGATAGGCCCATTTACCCATCATGGCACCTTACATTACATGATATTTATTATGATCCTTAACATCAGTTATGCCGGACCAAAGAAGTTATTCGAAGCTGTGAAAGCTGAAGGTCAATTTAAGATTCGATTTAATTTCACGTTATCTTTTGTGTCTGTCCACTGCAGTCTACCAAAGGTCAAGAAGTGGTGAAAGCTTTGACAGACTTTTGAAAAACACAAGATCGTATACTTGGTATTTTATCAGACTGATATGGGAACTGAATTCAATATAGGTTGACAGAACTTATATAATAGGTCGAGATAATGACTAACCTCATTTGCTTCAGAATATTCAAACTGAACGCATCACCATGAGTCAATACAAACTATTTGTCCCAGACACTGAGAAATGTTACAAGTCCAGGGTAAACTGAAACCATATAATTTTGTCATGAGAGGTGGGGAACAGCAGGGTATAATGTCTGTGGACAGAACATTGGAGCTGTACGATCCCGAGTGGCCTAAAATTTTGGAAGAAAGGAAACGAAAAGAACAGGCAAGGAACATGCCTTATTCTGAACAACCCAAACTCAACTTTATCTCCCCTACACAACACGTCGTAGAGCAAGCCCAAGCTCAGGAAAAAAGAGTACAGGCAAATTTAAAACAGTCAAAGGAAATCAAAGTGAGAGGAGGTGTTGTAGGGATGCCTGCATAATCTATTTTTTCCCGCCCATTTTGTTTGAATGGGCCTGCATACTCCCAAATTTACTCCTAAAATTATTGATAGGGGCTTGTATAGGATATTTTTGGGAATGGGCCTGTATAGTCTTAAATTGATTTAGTTGACTGATTTGTTTAAAATTCGGTCAAACTGATTTCTCATTTTATGTCCAGACCTGTAGCACAGGTGTCCTCAGTGACTTTTTTTATTGGTCTTGTATAGGATATTTTTTGGAATGGGCCTGCATAATCTATTTTTTCCCGCCCATTTTTTTGAATGGGCCTGCATACTCCCAAATTTACTCCTAAAATTATTGATAGGGGCTTGTATAGGATATTTTTTTGATATTTTTTAATTAGGGCTTGTATAGGATATTTATAGAGTGGACCGAAAATTCGTTCCAAACTGACCTCATTGTGTGCAGACATGTCCAGACCTGTAGCACAGGTGTTCTCAGTGTCGTAGATATGGTTTGACCAATTTAATTGTTAATTGAATTGACCGATTTTTTTAAGCGACAAAATTCGGTCAGACTGATATCATTTGCTTCAGCCAGCTCCACACGTGTCCTCAGGTGCAAGCCAAGCGGGCGAGCCAGTGTTGACACAACACTGGCGCGAGCCAGATCATCAAACACAGCAGCGGGCGAGCCAGTGTTGACTCTGTCAACAATGTATGAGAGATGGGAGGATTAATGTTTAACTATGTTCAGCTGACCCTCGTCTCGCATTTTCATCCCTGGGACTAACCCGTGTTTGATAATTATTTCTTGAATGTATATTCAGATTATTAATCTGGAAGAAAAAAAACAACAACTATTCATTCAATTATTCTTCAGAAAAATACATTTAGATAGTATAATCCCCAAATATAAAACATTCATTCATTTATTTATTCGATTTTAGTATTAAAAATGTAGCATTCTTATTTTATACATCTCTCATTTATTATACAGGTAATTTGTTCACTTATTCAATCTGAAATAAAAGACTTGCACTCAGTCTATGCTATTCTAGTGTTGTAGCAGAAATATGTCGCTTAGTTCCTGTGTGAGGGGATCTTTTCACTCTGGCCACAGGACAGTGGAGCGTTAATCCTTAATACAAACAGACTACGAACACACCGGACTGAATAAACAAACAAAGGCGCGTGTCTACTGTGATTGGCGTATCTGTATGGAGTAAGCGGGAAACATGTCTGGCCTATTTCCCATATGTGCTGAATATTATCTATTTTTAGGTAACGTCATATCTGTTACTATGGTGACTTAACTGAGTTATGAACATAATTAGGGTGACCCCATGTTCTATTGTATACCTCCTAATTCTTGAAACAAACAAAGGCTCTCGGGCGCGTGTCACAAAGAATAAAAGAGATATTCATTCATTCATAATAATAGAACTTATATCTTTTATAACCAAATGACAGAAAAAATTAATATGAAACTGTGACTTTTATCATAAAACTGTAAACTGGTGTTGAAAATGATTTTTAGACATTAGTTTTCCAAAATCTTCCCCTGAAAATATATAATAAATTAAAAATAGAGACATCAACTATGTTTATGTGTGCTTGAGAAGTGTACTTCTAAATGCTTATTTATATTAGACTACCGCTTGTATATGTGAAACTAGACTTACTTTAGTTTATGATTATTGATGTATATCGGAGTTACTCCTGATAAAATTGGTTTGATATATCTCCAACCTTAATACACTTGACAATATGTTTACCTGTAAGACAGATCATTAAGTTAATAATAAATATTCTATTACAATGTGTTGACGCATGCTATGACCATGAAAAATGATAAGATATTACTTCTAACATGTACTAAAATACTTCAGTGTTGTTTGTCAATTCTCAATATATGTTTTATGTGTAGATGACAATACGTAGCCATTATATTCATAGCAAGTTATCCCGTTTGCAATAGTCATATTTAATGAGAGACACACACCCATGTGGTATTAAGTTTCACAAATGTATGCAATCAGGCTCTGTCTTGTGTAATATAAGTCTTTTAATGTAAGTTAAATAGACGCCACATTACTGTCTAGTATGTGTTATATGTCGCAGAATAGTTTATAAAAATCAGACAATATGGTGTTCAAATAAAGTATCTATAAATAAAATATAAATAAGTCATCTTTAAGTAAAGCCTAATCCATCACGGCTGGTCGCATAATTGATTCAACTCACTAGGCCATGTCATTCACCTTCAGTGAACATGTCTTATTCAGCTAAAATCATAATGTAATCAAAATGTCATTGTTCAAGAATAATGTTACTATTTCTATATTGAATCTTAAGGTGAATTCTAACTATATCGTATGAATGTTGAATTGATATTCTGTATTACAATTGTTGCATATTTGAATAAGTGACTATCATGTATGTTTATTGTAATATGGACTTATGTAACTGTTATTATTAATTTGGAGTTGAAGTTGTTCTGTATTCTATTTATATATCACCTTTTGTATTGAATATGATGTACTGTTAAATATGTTAATGACATTTATTTGACTGATCGTTCTGCTGTTTGTGTGTTAATTTTAGGCATGAAGACCTGGTACCTTTTCCCCATAGCGCAAGTTATAATTCTAGGCCGAAACTTCTAGCGAAAGCAAGAAGCAAGTTTTCAGTTATAAGAACTGAGAGAGCAACAATGAAAACTCTGTTATCATTTTCCTTTTATCACATAATGCATTCTTCAGAAATGTAAGACAATGGGCAGATGAATGTAAATGCTTGAAATGCCCTACACTGTATTTGCTAGAACAATGAATAACATTTTCTGAAATGTCATTTGATAATGGTTTTACATAATTTTAGACAGTAATACTAAAGTTGAATTTATTCTAATCCTTCAATTAACATACATACACCATTTGAGGTACATATCCGATATTAGATGTATTTAATGAAATGTGTTTAATGAAATTTATAAGATGTCGTTATGGTTGAAAAAGTATCTGAAATATTGTAGTTAGGTTATATTACATGGCAATCATTTTATGTTATTCAACAATTGTTGAGAGAGAGAGAGAGAGAGAGAGAGAGAGAGAGAGAGAGAGAGAGAGAGAGAGAGAGAGAGAGAGAGAGAGAGAGAGAGAGAGAGAGAGACATTGTTAACTAGTCATAAAGGTCAAACATGCTCTTGTTACCATGGAAAGAAGTGACCCTGGTGTATAATAAAAGTACACTTCACGTAACTACATAAAATTGGAAGAAGTCGAGTATAGTGAGTTTGCCCTTTAGAAAATGTGATTGATTCATCTGTTGTCACATTCAGAGATTATATGTGACAATTGCTATATAGTAATATATATAAAAAGAATATTTATATTCACACATTTTATTTGCCCCGTTTCAATGAGAAGACTTAAGGCTAGGAACACTCCCTAAGTCTTCTTTACAACCACGAATGTCTATTGAGCTACTTCTTCTTCTTCCTCATCATCCTCACTACCGTCTTCAGATTCGTCATCACTGTCATCATCAACATCTTTTATGATTTCCATGATCCATGGCTTGTACTTGTAGAGTTTGGAAATAACTTGTTCAATCACATTTTCAGCTGTGTCTTCCATAGAGTTAAGAATGTCCAAGGTATTGGGACCATGCCTCAAGCCAAAGACATAGGCAACAACTTGCCCATACATTTCTTTGAATTTTCTCCAAACTATATTATTCATTTTATTTTCAATCATATCTCCTGACATGTTTAGCTTTTCATACCGCTGTCTCTTTATATTCAATAGATCTTCATTCTCCCGACCAACTCTCTTTATCAAACTTCTTATAACCTCTTCTTCACTATCTTTGCTAGTCTTTTGTAATTTATTATGAAATATCTTCATGTCATCATCATCATCATCAATATCATCATTTTCCACTTCTGGGCATTGCTTATCGTGGAGATGTTTCTGTAAACAAATACTATTTAGAAACACCTGTCCACAATAACAACAGCTTTCTAGAGATTTCTTTGGGGGAAAGGCGTCATCAAACTTTCGTTTCATTGGCTCATTGGCAATTCCGGGAGGTGAAGGTGAACTTTCATTCCCAGGACACCAGGTTTTTCTGTGTTTCATGAGGTCCGTAGTAGATTGGAAGACTATTCCACAACTATCGCAAGAAGGCATATCGCAGAGATTTTCGGCACACGTCTGCACGCTTCGGAGGGTAGACTCTTTCTGAGGATGGTTTTCCAAACTACTCACTTTACAGCCATTAGGACGAAGTCTTTCGTCTGCTGGTGTATCAGGTTTTAAATCAATCAAAAGATGGCCATAGGGTTCGCTCGTAGCCTCTTCAAATGTTTGCATAAAATGTTGAGATTGGTTGGATACATTTGACGACCTAAGGTCATGATGGATTGTTGGTCTATTGGATTGTTAAACATGACTATATAATGACAGTTTCTACGTTGTGTTGGGTTCCTATTATAGAAATGGTTTTGATTGATGGCGATAACAGAGAGGTTACGATGATGGGAACCTTCTGTAAATAGATCTGTTATTTTAGGATCTTTACTAGCTGTTGACATGAGATCGTCAAGAACAAGGACATTTCTTACTCCTGTGTCAAAAAAGTAGTCTTGGTCCAAATCTATGGGAATACCTTGAACAAACTCTACAGGAGGATACACGGATTGTAGAATGTCATCATAGAGAGGTTGCCAGGGACGATAAAGCCATAAGATCCGTTGAGGGTAAGGTTTAATCTTGAGGCTTTCCAAAATGTGTCGAACAAGATACGATTTTCCTGATGATGTTGGCCCAGAAACGATCATGGTGAAGGGGTGTCGTAATGAAACCTCTTGCGGTGGTTGTTGTTGTTGTTGTTGTTGTTGTGGTGGTGGTGGTTGCAGTTGTTCATGTTTGATAGTCATATGACGCTTTAGACTATCTGGCCTAGAATATGTCTTGAAACATACTGGACAGGAGTACATTATGCCTTCTTACTGTAACGATCTGGCTTTCCCTGTTTTGGAAGAGACTTCTTTTTGTGTGATGTGTTTTCTTTAACTTTCTTGTCAGGAATGACACACACTTTCTGTGCTCTCCTTTGTATAGCCCTTTCGCGTTTCTCTTGAGCTTTGGCTTGCTCCACGACTTGTTGTGTTGGAGAGACAAAGTTAATTTTGGGTTGTTCAGAATAAGGCATGGCCAGTGCTTGTTCTTTTCGTTTCCTTTCTTCCAAAATTTTAGGCCATTCTGGATCATAAAGCTCCAGTGTTCTGTCAACAGACAAGTTGCCGTGCTGTTCACATTTACCCTGTACTTGCAACATATAATAGCGAGTCCATTTCTCGGTGTCTGGGACAAAAAGTTTATACTGACTCATGGTGATGTGTCCTCCCTGAATATTCTGAAGCAAATGAGGTTAGTCATTATCTCGACCTAATATATATATATATATATATATATATATAAGTTCTGTCAACCTATATTGAATTCAGATCCCTTATCAGATTGAAAAATACCAAGTATATGATATTGTGTTTTTTCTGTCAAGGCTTTCACCACCTTTGGTAGACTTGAGTGGATAGACCCAAAGATAACGTGAAAATAAATCGAATCTTAAATTGACCTTCAGCTTTCACAGCTTCGAATAACTTCTTGGGTCCGGCATAACTACCAGCATGTTTTGGATCATAATAAATATCATGTAATGTAAGGTGCCATGATGGATAAATCGGCCTATCCTATATCATTCACTGTATTTATATATCTACAAAAAGAAGACCAACACAAGAAAAATACATACAATATGTTTATTACAATATCATGATCACAATGTTGAAACCAACAGCAGTATCACTCTTTTGGTTTGGTTGTCCTACCATATACAAATAGTCACAGTCTGGTCTTATGTTGAAGCAAAGGGTCATCTGTATAGAACAGTTCTTGAATGAGTCAAGTCTCAGCGCAAAATGAGTTCTACCAGTTGATATAGTCACTTGGATTACACTTCCAACATTGCAAATGCTCCATTTGACCCTGATGAAAATGTTCATCATCTACACCAAAATCATCATCGTCAACACTATCATCATTATTATCATCATCAGAAAAGGGTTGTGACCTTAAATTGAGGTATATTGGCGGTGATTCATCTGAGGTATTGAAAGATGTTGCAACCTCATATTGTGGTCTTCCATCAGATGCCGTGGTTTTAATATAACCAACAGGATAATGATCAGGTTTCTTCCCCTTAACCAAACTGCTATACCCTGGAATCACTAAGTCCATCTGCTGATCAAATCTTCTGTAGTCTTTATCCATCTCCTCACGGATCTGACGTAAGTCTCTTTCCAACTCAGTCTCCTCAACCTGCTCATCAGTCTCCTCTTCTTTCCTTACATCCTCAGGATCATTAGGTATCTCATTATCAGCTTCATTGTCGATCTTGGAATCCCTCTCCTGCTTTTTCTTAATGGGTTTATCAGATTTCACATCAGATAACTTTCTCTTCCCTGACCCTTTTGATACCATCTCTTTAAGTTCAGGTACAAAGTCTGGCATCACATCACAACAGTCTCTCAATTTCTTCCACTGATCTTGGGATAGTAGAATACCTTTTGAGGAAGGTACTAGTTTATCATCATTAAACACCCAGTGTCTGAGATCCACACCATGATCTTCCACAGTGGCATAGACACTGGTTCCCACATGTGTATAGAAACTTGTCTTACCATACTGCTCTAAGAACTTGAACACTCCTGGTAGTTCTGACCAGTGTTTCAGAGTCAACATAATCCCTCGTTTGGTAGGATAGCTCTTGCCATTAGGGAAAACATCATACTTGCGGATATGTATACTTAACATTCCATCCCAAGTCTGAGCAGTCACATACACCTCTCCACCCAAGTCCAAATGACAATCTTTGTCAACTGCTTATCTGCCATAGTGGCTAGTCCATATCTCTCCATAGGGTCCTGGGGTAATTTTGCCATTTTCTATCTTCAAGGTAAACAGCACAGAGCACCAATAGCGTCAAGAACATAAGACCACTTCTCAAGATTCGAATGAGAATGAATGTATTCATGGAACAAAGTGGCCTTTTATCATACCTTGAGAGGGTATAAATGATATCAGTCTGACCGAATTTTAAACAAATCGGTCAATTCAATTAACACTCAAATTGGTCAAACCATATATACGACACTGAGAACACCTGTGCTACAGGTCTGGACATGTCTGCACACAATGAGGTCAGTTTGACCGAATTTTCGGTCCACTCTATAAATATCCTATACAAGCCCTAATTAAAAAATATCCAAAAAATATCCTATACAAGCCCCTATCAATAATTTTAGGAGTAAATTTGGGAGTATGCAGGCCCATTAAAAAAAAATGGGCGGGAAAAAATAGATTATGCAGGCATCCCTACAACAAGGAGGTCCAAGAAAACGAATGAAAACAATCTTTTAACTACTATTTATTAAGTGCAACACCAAATAATAAAGTTAGTTTGAAATAAAACATTGAACTGTCAACGTGGTGATGTGTCCAGTGTGTGGGGAAGTTTTTTTTCAAGAACTGACAATATGTTGAGACACAGGAGATCTAAACACAAACCTGCTTTTGAAAATTCACAGTCACAGACAAATACACAGCCAACGACAGACAACCACAGGCAGCAACCATTACCGACGCCGTCCCCTCATGGCCCTCCTCATAGCCCTCCTCCTCCTCATGGCCCTCCTCCTACTCCTCATGGCCCTCCTCCTACTCCTCATGGCCCTCCTCATGGCCCTCCTCCTCCTCCTCATGGCCCTCCTCCTACTCCTCATGGCCCTCCTCATGGCCCTCCTCCTACTCCTCATGGCCCTCCTCCTACTCCTCATGGCCCTCCTCATGGCCCTCCTCCTCCTCATGATGCTACTCATCATTCGACTGAAGAATTCAGGCTATTACATCCCTTTACAATGGTAGTTTCTGGGCCCACTTCGAGTGGTAAAAGTTTATTAGTGAAGCAGTTTCTAGAGAGGATGAAGATTAAACCATATCCAGAACGAATTATCTGGTTATACAAGAGATGGCAGACTTTGTACAACACAATTCTTACAGACGTTTATCCAAATGTTGAGTTCTTCCAAGGTATTCCTTCTGGCCTTGAAAAGGATGATTTTCTTGATCCTACTATGGTGAATGTCCTCGTTCTTGATGATCTAATGAGTTCAGCGAGTAAGGACCCACGCATAACAGATCTATTTACAGAAGGTTCTCATCATCGCAACCTCTCTGTCATCGCCATCAATCAAAACCTTTTCTATAAAAGGGACCCAACACAACGGAGAAATTGTCTCTATTTGATCCTTTTTAACAATCCAGTGGATCAACAACCTATCATGACTTTAGCAAGGCAAATGTATCCAACCCGATCTCAACATTTTATGCAAACATTTCAGTTGGCTACTCAAAAACCGTATGGGTATTTACTTGTCGACCTTAAACCATTTACTCCCAACTCTGATCGGCTCTGTCCTAATGTATTTAGTATTAAAAGAGAACACACACCACAGAAGATTCATTTGGAGCGAAATCTCCATAGAGTGCTGACTTGTGAAAATTACCCATCAAACATGCCTTCCTGTGATGATTGTGGAATAGTATTTCAGGACCATTCTGATCTGCAAAAACATAGAAAAACTTGGTGTCCAGAGAGTGGAGACTCTAGACAGAGTCCTCCTGGATTACCTGATGGGAGAATAAAAAGAAAATTGGAAGAGGATTTCATTACTGTGAAAAAACCACGTCAAATGGAAGATTGTGTTTATTGTGGGCAAATGTTCAGTAATAGTCATAACTTGCAGAGACATCTCCATGATAAACAATGTCCTGAAATGGAAAATGCTACTGATGACGACGATGATGATGATAGTGTTACAAACCATGCTGATAAACCACAGAAAGCAGGTGATCTTGAGGAGCAAGGAATAAGACAAATGTATAAAAGTGTACGTGAGGAAAATAAAGACTTTTTGGAAGAGAAAAGACAACTTTATTTGAAAAGAGGTCTCACTGAAGAAATGATAGATGATGAACTGAAGAAGTTAACATGGAGAGCTTTTAAAGAAATGTATGCACACTTTATTATGTATCTGCACTATTTGCAATGTGGACCAAAGACACAAGGACTTTTGAATCAAGTAGAGGACACAAATGATATATATCACACTGTGTTTTCTAAATTGTACAAATATAAATCTTGGATAGAAGATTTAATTGATGATGACGACGAAACGCTATCTGATGACGAGAGTGAGGTATCGGAGGATGAAGATGAAAGCCAATAGACATTGTAAAGCAGATTTATAGGAGTGCTCCTTATCCTATAATCTGCTCATTGAAACGAGGCTAATAAAAAAATGTTTGATGTTGTATTCTAGTTTATTATTTGTTATTTTCTTATGATACTCATGACATAAACGTTTTGAAATGGTCTTGTTTTAAACAACTGTTCTACACACTGCAAAGTTTGCATGAAATACTACACTGAATTTCAGTACAGTGCAAGATCTTAGTTTTACAAACACTTGGATGATGGGATTTTTCTTCCTGTAGTAAAAGTAGCCAACCCTGATATAAGTGATACATTCACACTCTCACTGAACAGATGGTTACTTAGTTATTGCACAATTGAGACAATTTTTTAAATACATGAATGTGTTAACTCTTACATACACTCTGTTTGTATGCGATTTATCAATATTTCATAAAATAATACTACAATAACATACACACATTGTCTTGAAACAATACTTTCAATTTATTCCAATTTACCCTGTTAAACATTCACCAACTGTCCCAGCATGTAACTATGTTAACTTGCCAAACAAATCGAAACAATCCTTACTTACAAACTTTCACTACTTTAAACTCTGTCAGAGATAATACATCATATCTCTCTCTCTCTCTCTCTCTCTCTCTCTCTCTCTCTCTCTCTCTCTCTCTCTCTCTCTCTCTCTCTCTCTCTCTCTCTCTCTCTCTCTCTCTCTCTCTCTCTCTCTCTCTCTCATACCCCTTAAAGGGTCCGCTAGATGTAATAGAACCCCCATCAACAGTGAAATATCTTGACTGCCCCCAGTGAGAATCACTCAAGTGTGAAGTACTTGAGTAGTTGTTACTCAAGCAGTTCACCCATCCACAGGCTTATGGCCCGGTTACTAATTGCCTCTCATTAACTACTTGACCACTATACTTTTGGTTTGAATAGGATGAACACTTCTTTGAGTGACCACTCGGCTGCCTCATTATCTCCTCAATAAATAAGTCATTGATGATGGCCGGTCATTCTCACACATTTTAATTGTAAGATGAAGATTCATTAAGAAGCTGGTAGCTTCAACTTGTGATGTACACATTAAATACATATTATATTTGATACTAAATATTTTACACCACTGTGTATTATAAAATATATGGAAACAAATTATTTAACATAATTTATAAAATATGTAGAGTCTGGTAATTAATACAACATTATTAACAAATCCACGATTTACAAATGAACATTGTGGGAAAGCATGGGCTTTTATAGGTGTTTTTGATAGGGTCTAAAGGTCAACTGACTAAATTTTTATGTGATACAAGATGTGCCCACTTAAGGATATCTGTTGTGACAGGTGAAAAGGTTACCTGCCTGTCAGAGTTTTACCGCAGACAGGATGTGACCACTTTAGGTTTACATGTTGATCACATTTTTGTCTCTCATCTTAATAAAACATGATAGATGTCTAATGTAAAACGATTGTTTTGTCAGAAATATTTAGATCTTACTCTCGTAATAATATCTCATTTTATCAGTATGTTTATCGCATATCAATTGTGTAACCACCCCAATAAAGTGACATTTTTTCTAGAAATGTTAGCGCAAATCTAGAGCAAAATCTATTATAACAAACTAAAATGTATGAAACATATCGCTAATCACTTGTAAATGACATTTTGAGAAAATGGTATTCAGATGCTTTAGCAAACTTGTGTAAAGTCTAGGGTATTACAAGTATGCTCATTTATATGAATCTAAGGCCACATTCTTCTTATCTGGGCGAATAAGAACGCATGATGTAATTAAGGAAATGGCTACTGAGTATTCAGTGCGTCGGTGTTGCCCTCCCCACGGGTTTGTAAGCAGCTAAATGGAATTTTTTTAATTTTTTTTTTATGTTTTTATTTCCCATCAGATGTTTACATATACATGTTCATTGTTGTGTACAACAGTAAAGTTGTTCACATATCAGTAAACTTTACACAAAGTTCCATTTTGCAGGTATTGAAGTTCATGGACAATTGCAAGATTTTATGGCTTTCAAAGTCTTATCTGTATTATTTACAAAAATTATATCTCGTTTTCTAAATGTCTAAATAATGTGTGGAAGGAAGACCAAAATGAATAGAATCTGGGCTGTCTATTATTTGTAAAGGCAATGTATTTACATGCCTGGTAATATCTTAGTATTTCCTTTTGGATACATTTAAACTTCGGTATCTTACCTTTTCTGCTTATTGCAAAGATATTTTGTTTCACTAGTAGACAAATGGCATTTAGTGGGTTATTATTTCTTCCCTTAAATCCAAAAATTATATTTTCCGTTGTTAAATCAATAACTCCCTCAGTCAGGTTTTCTAACCATTTAGCCAATTCCTTCCACACTTTACTAGTATATATACAATCACATAATAAGTGTATTGTGCTCTCAGGCACTTGTTTGCAGAAAGAACACAATGGTGAATCAATATATCCAATCTTATGTAAAAAAATGTTGGTTGTCAAAATATTCTGATTGATCTTATATTGAAACCATTTTAAGTTAACACTTTGCGTACATCTATTAGCCATCAAATTACAGTTTTCCCATTCATTCTGTTGGAATTCCTTATCAAATATATCTTCCAATTTTAATTGGCCATTAGATTTTGTAAAGCTAAATTGGCATAATATTTTATAAAAATCTTTACTATTGTCTATAACTGAGATACTGTATGGAAGAATTGGGAAAGAGTGTATATTTTTCAACTGATTGGTAGTGAAATTATATTTTTTCAAATATTGAAGTACAGTTCTCTTCAAACCTTGATATGTAAGAAAATTTAGACAAATATTGTATTTGTTAATCAATTCTTCTAAAGAGAGGATGTTACAATCTTCCTTCATAATGTTTCTCAGATAGGTTATACCCCTTTCTTCCATTTTTTTTTGTAAAATACTGTTTCCCCACTTATCAAGATGTTGTTATTGTACCAAAGCGATTGATTTAAAACATTAGAGTAACACTTTTCACCCTGGTAGCATATTGTTAGATACTCTGCCCATGCCTCAACAACATCCTGCCAAAAGTGGTTTGAAATAGTAGGCACCATACTTTTACCAATATAAATACCATCAGCAAGACATAGTTTCTGAATATTTGGAATATATAAGGCAGCATTTTTACTCCATATAGAACTGTCATATAGCAATATTTTAATCCATGTAGTTTTTTGAGCTTTAATAATATTTTTCACTATTGGAACATTGATTCCTCCATTTTTAGGAGTGGATGAAATAATATTTCTTTTAATTTTATCTTTTTTGCCCTTCCAAATAAACTTATAACATCTCTTCTGAAATGCCTGGATAATATCATCAGGTGGGCTTGGTATTGATGAAAATAGATGATTTTATTTTGAAAGCAACAAGGACTTCAACACCACATTTCTACCCATAGGTGTTATTAGTCTTGCTTCCCAACTATTCATTTCGCTCTCAATTTTCTCCAGCTTATCGGAATAGTTAATGCCTACCATTGACTCTAAATCAACATCAAACTTAATACCTAACAAAGTAAATTGTGATTGTGTCCAATCTAGATTATAATCCTTGCATAGCTTGAGTCTAGATCTCTTTTTGGATCCTATCCATATCAGTCTAGTTTTGTCAGTGTTTACTTTAAGTCCAGAAAATCTTGCAAAAAAAGATAAAGTATTGAGCACTGCATATAGGCCTTTTTCCGTACCGTCTAATGTCAAAGATGTATCATCAGCAAACTGTGACAAAAGACTTTCAATGTTGCCAATTTTAATACCCTTAATCTTCTTATCTTTTCTAATCATTAGTGCTAAAATTTCTACACATAAAATAAATATATATGGCGAGACGGATCTCCTTGTCTGCAACCTCTGGTTATTTTGAAGAATGAGCTTCCAAATCCATTAACAAGAACACAAGATTCAATATCATGTAAAAGAACTGAAATCCATTTTTGAAGACTTGGACCAAATTTGAAAAAAGAAAGTACATTTTTGATAAAATTTCTATCTACCGAATCGAAGGCTTTCTCAAAATCAATCATTAACAGAAGGCCTGGAACCTGATATGTCTCAGTGTAGTCCATAATATCATAGATAAGTCTAGTTACCTCACCTATATATCTACCCGGGACAAAGCCTTTTTGATTTTCATTAATAATTATTGGTAGTATGGGTTTAATCCTGTTTTCAATGACTGCAGATGCAATTTTATATGCAGTATTTAATAGACTTATGGGGCGCCAAGACTTTAGAAACTGTTTAGGCTTGTTGGCCTTCGGTAAACATGTGATTAATCCTTGTTTTTGTGTAACCGACAAAGAACCATTCTCATATGCGTAGTTTAGTGAGCTTATCAAATATTTATTTAAGTCAATCCAAAAGAATTTGAAAAATTCAGTAGTGAAACCATCCGGACCTGGAGATTTTTCATTTTTTATTTTTTTCAGTACACTCAGACATTCGTCATAAGTTATTTTACCCTCTAAATTTATTGATTATTCAGCAGACAATCTTTGTACATTTGTATCAGAGAACAAATTCTCGAGGTCAATATCTGTACACTCTTCTTTAGAGTACAATTTGTTATAAAAAAAAGTTTAGTTTCTTCAAGGATGTCATTTTGATTATTTACTACAGAGCCATCATTTCTTTCAAGTTTTGTGATAGATTTATTTAAAAAATTCCTAGTTTCTAAATGTAAAAAATACTTACTTGGTTTCTCACCATGTTCTATCCATGTTGCTTTTGATCTAATAAAAAGTCCTTGAGTTTTTTCCTTGTTTATTTCTTCTAGTTGCGATTTTGTGTCCTTAATCTTTGTTAGGATATCCTCTTTAACAGTCATATTTTCCTCATTATCTATTTCAATTTCCAATTCTTGCATTTTACTCTCAAGTTCTGATTCTTCCTTAATTCTCTTTTTCTTCTTAGTAGATGAATAATAAATAGTCATACCCCTTATCTCAAGAAGTAGCATTTCCCACAGTAACTGAGAATTCAGTTCATATTTTATATCTTCTACTTCCTGTTTGGATATTTGATACTTTTCTAGGGTTGTCTTTATTGTATTTTTAACCTTGCTGATATATTCCTTATCATGCAGTAATGAATTGTTGAACTTCCAAAATCCTTTACCCCTTTCCATCTGTGATGAATTAATTGTGATAGTTACAATTGAGTGGTGCGAGTTGATGCTTGGAATGATATCTGTATCTGAGACAGAGTACATCAAATTATGTGAAATTAAAACAAAGTCTAGACGTGACTGTTTTTAGGGTGTTGGTTGTCTCCATGTAAAACGCCTTTCATTAGGATGAGACTCTCGCCATGGGTCCTTTAAGTCCAGTAAATCGATTATCTCCATAATCTCATTTCTAGCTTTAGGATTATTTATATGTTTGTAGTTATACGTATCCTTCACTGTGTCTAGTACTAGGTTCCAATCACCACAGATTATAGCTTTCTCACTTTCGAAGTTTTCTATAATATTTTTGATATGTTTATAAAAATCCGGTTCATCAGTGTTTGGTCCATACAAGTTGACTAAGGAATATACAATTTCATTTATTCTTAGTTTTAATGCAACATAATTTCCTTCTTTTTCATCTACTGCTGTTTGTATAACATCAAAATGAAAATCATTATTAAAAAGGATGGCTGTCCCCCTGGCATTACTTCTATAATGACTGAAATAGCATTCGTTATATCCCCATTTTTGCTTAATCATTTGTTCTAATTCCTTTGTAAAATGTACATCTTGAAGACAAAAGATCTGTGCCTTCTTTTTCCTCAAAAATCTGAAAATCTGTTTCCTTTTAAAACTATTATTTAGGCCTCGACAGTTTAAGGATATAAGTTTAAACTTTTCCTGATTACCCTTCATTTAAACATATTAAATTGTAATAATAAGTTAAAAAACCTTGTTTTCCAAACCTGCAAAGGTAAACAATACATCTTTTTGTTATATAGCAAACATTTAGGGTTTTCATTTGTGTATCTGATATATAAGTAAACACTGCAAACATAATTGGGATTTCCTTGTAGTTTCTGCTTTGGGAAACAAAAATAAAAAGGAGTAAAACTAAAATAATTAATGTTACTTGCCCCATAGATCTATTGCCCTCGGCATTTGCTCCCCATGTTGTTTAATAAGTTGGAAAATGGTTGATACCAAATATATGTTCAGCTTAATTATTGTTTAAATCATACAGTGGAAGTCAGTATCGCTACATCATACACATGATACATATCAATATTCATATTTAAAATAAATACCAATAGGCACTTTTAATTTTATAACAAAATTTAGTCAAGTTTAAATCATATATGCATTTTACTTTCAACACCAAGAAAAACAATTGCATGAAGCTCTCTTAAAATATCCTTTGATGAAACAGGTACACTTCCTGTTTGAAACTTGAGGTGCACATATTTTAACTATCTACTTGGTAGCATGTCCACAAGTTCACAAAATATATGAAAATAGCTCTAATTGTACAGTAGCAATACCCGTCAACACATATTTCAGTCAAATGTTTTGTAATAATTCCTCAAACCGTTCAGCATTATTTCCATAATAATTCAACATAATATTTAATAACATGCCCACTTATATTTCAATATACTGTTTGGTTTTATATCCATATGTCGTTCCATATACTTATTTGTGTCCACACACAAAGTCACAGTAAACTATAAATTCAAAGAGACTGTAGATCTACTGTAGTACAGTTCAAACAGAAAAGTGTTCATGATTCTTCATGTAGTTTACCACAGAATGAAGCATTCGTAACATCACTTGTCGTGGTTGTTTGTAAATAAACAGAAAGTTGAAGAATACCCCTACACCGTGGGTATTAACCATAAAAAATAAATCAAGTACTCACAATATCTCTTCCAGGCTTACAAATATTCCCTACACTTCAGGGATAATACGGACTTATATTCCGTGGGAATACACAACATAAACACACAATCCTGAGTCACATATCCATAGAATCTCAGTTCAGAATTTCCTCCACAGTGATCCATGGGTGGCCCGGGGCTCTCCGGGTTTCCAGCTTGAGATTTATATCTCTTTCGATGATACGCATCTGGATTCTTTCGGTTTTCCTCAGCTCGTACGCCATGTTCGCGAGCTTCCCTCGTTGTTTTTTCAGCACTACGGGCAGGTCAGTTCTCACACTTATCTTTTTTTCACTGAGAATTTTCGATGACTTTAGCGAAGCATTATACACACGTTGTTTGTCCATTGCTGAGACGAACCGCACTGCTATGGGTTTCGGCATCCCTGCCCGAAAGTTGGTGGGGTCTGTGCTTTTTCTGTTCAGCCTATGAACGTTGTCAAACATGATTTTTTCCCCCCGGTCCACGTGCAGAATGTTTACAAACAAATCCCGCGTGGCTTGAATGGGATCGCGGTCTTCATCGATGCCGTATAACAGCAAACTATTCTTTCTGGAATATGTTTCTTGCACCAATAAATTTCGCTTGAGCTTCTCCATTTCTTCTCTGAGTTGCTTTATTTCTGACTTGTTTTCTTTAATTACAGTTTCATTTAATTCCATGGAAGTTATCACATCCCCTATTTTATCTTCGAAGTTTCTGATTTCATTTCTCATGTCACTTAATTCTGTTCTTACGCCTTTTATTTCCTCTGTAATATCATTTGTCTGTGCCTCTAAAAGTTTTTCGAAACACAGTCTCATGTCTTCGAAGTTTTCTATCTGTTCGGTCGCCATGTTTGTCGCCATGCCGGTTTGTTCGTTCAAGTTTTCACTGTCCTTCGTACTCGATCTGGTAACAACAAAACTATCCAAATTTTGTGTTATATCACCCTTAGAAGTGTGTTTGTTACGTTTATTTTTGTTTTGTCTCTTTCCAGCAGACATTATTGTGGATGTTGACTGATTTTGGGGAGCGGCTCTTTCGCCCTGCCTACTCGCTCAACGTCATCACCGGAAAATGATAGACTTGATTATTGTCCTTCACTTTGATATTATTGTATCAAGCTTTGTGTCCTTTTTTCCCCCAAAACTCTTGTATTCTACAAATAAAGATAGAAAATCTACAAATAAAGTTACACATGGATTTGTGATAGGGTATATTTTATCCTTCATTCATGTCACTAACATAGGAGTAAAACATTACATTATTCCACACTTTTGAAATATGTTCTAAGCCACTCTCAGTCCTTAAAGAATATTAGGGTATAATTAAGAAGACTTATCATATCATATCATAGTGAGTATGTGTTCCTATCTAGTTATTTTGCAACCGCTCTCTCTGAAAATATATCAGATTAAATATTGAATCAATGAAGGAGCTTTCTCTCTCCAATGTTGATGGGTATGCACGTAATGAAAACTCATGCTAATTTGGCTTATTCAATAAGAATAAGACAATCGACAGATTAACAGCATATTAACAAGTTTTATAGTTACTCCACTGAAATTACCCTAACCACGCATAGGTTGTTTCATTCAGTAACTTAAACACACAGCGATTAAGGATATCACTGTATGTCCAGTTGAGAACTTCCTGCGTATTGGTCAAACTGAAGGAGTACTTGAGATGTTATATCCTGTTCACATCCGTCGGCATTTCTACAGTTACTGACCACTGGTCAATGAAATCTCGGTTATCATCAGGCAATTTTATACAATTCTGTAAAATGTTGTTGTATGAAAATAAGTATGGATATTAATTCAAAACCTTAATCCAACTCATTTTTCAAAACATTAAGTAAGCTCTTAATCAAAATAGTTAAAACTTTTAAGATATGTTCATTCAAGTTATTGATCACACCTGTCAAATCAAAGTTACCTCAAGTCACATGAGAGGGTACAGGTGACCTAAAGGTCAAATTCATATCATGTGTGAAGGTACAGGTGACCTAAAGGTCACTTGAACCCCATTAATCAAAGGTCACCTACATATCATGTGCGAGGGTACAGGTGACCTAAAGGTCACCTGTACCCTCGTACCTTAATTAAAGATCACTTAAAGGTCATGTCAAAGGCTATTTGAAAAACAAAATGGCCGACCAAAATAATCTTTACCCCCCTATATACAACAGCTGATTCTCAATGGGAAGAGTTTAGCAATGTGTATCATGTACTAGCATTGGTATCCCTTCTTTGCACTGTAGTCCTGACGTGTATATTAATATTGTAATAATCAAGTTGAAGAGACTCTTGTTGATGGTCGCATTACTTGTCCAGCCTCAGACTGTGAGCAGTCAAGTCTGGAGACAGCCGTCACCACATGCTCAGAGTACTCGTATGCTTCACTCTATGGTGAATACAAGTGTTGGTTTACACGTTGTTTTAATTGGAGCGATGGTAGCAGTATTTGTCATCCTAGTATATCGAAGGGCAAGACGTTGCTCCATTTTCAATACGGATCTATGTATTCATGTGTCCTCTTCCTTAAAGTTTGAGGAGATATTGGTTACGTCACTATCAGTCTGTCCACGAGACATACAGATTACAGCGGGTTCGACAGTACAAAACATGACTGTGGTAAGACGTCGTTCCAAGTATTTTTTCTACTATGAATGCTCGAATTTGAGAGTAAAAGTAGCCGGAAGGGTAATGGCTATTCCAACAGAGATACATGTTTCTTGGTCCACAGCACGCAGAGTGAAGAAGTTGATCCAGGGAGGAGCTTCCGCTTTCATTCTCTTCAAGCATAATGGGGTAGCGTACCCAATACATTTTGAATAATGTCTAGGTATCTTCTTACGGTGATATGATAATATATGCGTCTAGTGATATAATGGTAGTCGGTAATAGTGCGAGTCTGTTCTTGTCTTGTGTGGATTATATAGTGTAGTGAGTTCATGTGCCACTGCGTAAACACTATGGAAAATGCATGGTGTGAGCGTCATCAGCTTTTTCTTCTCTTTTAACAATGAGGTTGCGTATTCAGTACATTTAGATGCCATCAAGGTCTTGTTCATAGGTTGTGACATATGTACCAAAGGAGCGTTGTCATGTTACTTGTCAGTAATGGTGCGAGTGTTCTTGTCTCTTATTTTATGTGTTCTTGTGAGCATTATAAGGAGAAGAGTCTTTGGGTAAGTCCTCAAAGGTTCATAGATCAAGTGGAAGGTCTAGTTGATAATTACAGTAGCTCTAACATGTGCTGGTCATGTGAACACGTCACCAGCTCGGATATCAGGTGTCACTCGGTCTTCGGACATGAGTAGCCTGATATTTGTAATCTATTGAAGAAGAAATATATAATAGAAGGTTGCCTAGGGAATTGGCGTAGAAATAGAATTGGATAAGGTACCATTACATTAGTTATGCTTGAGACCTGATTTCTTCAAATTGGCGGGCAGCACAGGAGGATTTGAGCTTGCTACAAGTGATGAGCTTGTGTTGGTGGACGGATGTGGTGTACGAAGCGCAGCTGTTACTAGAAACTGTAAAAAAAAAAAGGAAATAGGATAATTCAGTTGAGATGTTTCTGATATGATTAATGACAGGTTCTTCTAGTAATAATTCATTTCTTATCTTCGCAGGAAAGTACCCTGTGTAGTAACCGGGGATGACAAGACATAAGATTCTTGTCTGTGAAGAATAGTCCTACAGTTAATCGTCGGCACAAAAATGATACTGTCGATTCTCCTGTCGTAAAAGGCGACTAAATCTTATTGGGCATATGTTGATTGTTTTCTTTAATAATAATATATCATAATATACACACATATGAAGTGTCATCTTCTAAAAAAAAGTACAAATATAGGGAAGAAGGTGAACTTTTTGTCTTCCAAGAAGGAAAATTTTCGCTATATCTTTTCGTTCATCTATTTCTTTCTCGCTTTACATCCCTTTTGCTTCTTCACCACTCTCTCTTTTGGATGATCACATCCACGTGCTGACTGACTTGATAAGGGCTATGGCTTAGAGCACGTTAATCCAAATTTTGTAAAAATAAAAATAACCTTAAACATGGTTGTGAGGATTCTGTAAATCTGAGAGCTATGCTTTGGGGAGTTCGTCTCCTTGTAGGGTCACCCAAGCCAGATTAGATTAAAGGTTGGGGGATCCAAGCATCCAATTCACTGTACGGTGATATTTTGGGATATTTTTGTTTTCAATTTAGAATTTGTAGGTTGATGTAAGACTGAGAAGAACGTCTCGGGTTTTCAATTTTCTTTGCGGCCAGTCAAAAATAAGAAAATATATGGGTTAGATTCTTGAGGGGTCTTCTTAGGTGTAGTTATATATTTGAGTACAGGGAAGTTACTTGAATGATATTTGTAGGGCATTGAACTGTCTTGTCAGAATTTTATCATTTTATCTTACATATTTTGCATGGTCTTTTTCTGACCATCGATATCCTTCATTACTCAAAAAGCGGCTCTCTCAAAATATTGGGAGTGTTCATTTCTATAACGAATTAATGGGATTGTCTTTAATTGGTGAAGACGTTGTTGATCCTTATACATTAAGCAAAAGGCTAAAATGTTCTACGGAAGAAAACATGAGCATCATCGAGCAGGTTAAGATTGCGGGACTGACTGTTAAAAAAATTAGTTGATGTTGTTCATATCGATATAATGGAAACAAAAAGAATGTTATGTTTACATGTGGGCAATGTATTTAGTTCTTATTTATGAGTATTAGTTATGATTTTAAACAGAAATGCAAACACATTTCCTGTTGTACATTGAGGGTTTTGATATGGAGCTGGGCAGGTGATTCGTTGATGCTCTCTGTGTATATATATATATATATCTGAATTTTTCTCATGCCAAGTATTCATTACATGGTGATGGCTATGTAAGTGAAAATCATTGAACAAATGTCTTTCCTGTGAAAGTGGGTGAAGGGAACATTACCCAGAGGCTGAACTTTGACTATTAGTATCCTCGGTATGCGATGGAGAATACTTGTAATTTGAGATGTGACTTAATAGCATTTCGCATTGCTGTGATGGACTTCAATGACGGATTGTGCACGATGAACTTTAATGTATTTATGTTATTCCGTGCTATGCCGCAGCTATACTGAAAGATGGAAGACTATAGCGTTGTGAACTCTGCTAATGATTCTTGGTGCTGTGCAAGGATATTATGAACTCTAAATGTATTGTCTTCTCAGGGCGAGATGTTTTCCACTATGGAGTTTTACATGTTTCTTTTTCAGGGTTAGTATGTTCTTAAATGTGTTTGCATTACCAAACAATATTGTGTCACAGTATGATTTTCTAAATTTAGGAATAGATTCATAGGGGAACCGATTTTTCATTAACGGTGACATTAGATGGCATTTTCTCTGCCATGGTGTACCCAGTATTGGATGGTTCGATTGGTATGATGTTGTGATTTTCAATGAGTCGAGGACGACTCCTATTCAGAGGGGGGAAATGTTATGTGGCGAAATATTCAAGGACAAGAATATATGTTATAGGATAGCTCAAAGATAGTTAGTTCAGACAGAATAATTATACTAAAGGGTTTACGGGTCCTCCGGGCAAATGAACAAGGGGAAGGTTAATGAAAGATGGCAGGGCAAGTTTTCTGTCGGGTAACAGTAGCTGAGGGGAGCCGTTGTAGGAGAAATGGAGAAATACTATACGAAAGAAGTCATGAGCGGGTGTCGGGTGAAGGTTTTAGTAGACAATAGCGGACCAGAACTGAATGAGGATGTTGTTCAAAAAGGTAATCGATAAAGGGGGTGGACCTAGGATGGGAGTTCTACGATTGGATAGGTGAAGACCCTCCCACCTGGTTCTTAAGGGCCTGCATAGCAGGAGAGGTTGTAGTTTAGTTCGGACAGGAAGATGAGAATATCAGCAGCTTAACCTTAACAGGCAGCTTCGGCGAGGCCGGGATCTGCTCCAGTAGAGGGAACCACATGGGTATCATATAATAGGCATTAGACAGTATTGGGGGTATAGGTAGGAATATAGAGTAAGGGATTTAGGGGAGATTGAAATGTGATGGTAAATTGAGTGTGATATGCTTTAAATGTATTTGTAATAAAAGGTAAAAACATTGTAGGAGTTCTTCATGATAAGCTAGATTATAGTACCTCGAGCAAGCCAAGTGAGGAATTAGTTTATACATCCGAAAAAGAGGGATGGTGGATCATATCTTAGGACAGAGAAAGGTCAGCAAAAAGACGTAATATGACAATATACACTCTGCTCATAGCACTCGGGCGGCCGCTACTTCGGCTGCACATTCTCTTAAGGTGCCGTTATCTGAAATTTTGAATAAGGCTGGCTGGGCCTCAGAAAAAAATATTGCCAAGTTTTATAAGAAACCCCTCCATTTATCAATTTTAATAATTAGTAAAGACACCTAGAAAATCCTGGTTTGACTGGCCACACACTAAGTCCAATTTTGCTTTCGATGCGTCAAACGATGCAATGAAAAAAACATGCTGCACCTATCTAATCGCATCGCAAACGAAATCGCATGAAGGATTCCCTATCTGACGTCATATTTTACACTTCTCGAGGCGCTTTCCCCACTCAAACCACATGGAAGGAAAGGGGGTAGACCTATGTACTATGCTATGGTTATGTCTTGATTCATAATTACAAATCCCGCTTTTTATATAGTTTTGAAAAATATTTGATATTACTGTTGCCTGCATATACATATACATGTTTGTTTGTATTGAAGATACTGAAATTCCAATAAGAGCATAGCTATGTTGGCATTCATATATCTGTAGATTACAATACATTAGAAATATTTAGCACATTATATAAACTTTTTATAAAACGCAATATCTAACGCACTGAATGTGTGTAGTGTGCACGGAAAAACACAAAGCAACGCATCCCATGATGCATCGCTAAAACAATCGGATGTAGTGTGCGCCCAGCCTTACAGTTACATATAAAAAGTCCTGGCAAAAGTTCTGACATCCTCACCTTGTCGGCTGGTCCGAGAGCTTGCTGCTTATTTTTAATGGTCCGAGAAATGAAATGCAAGCCTTGTTTGATCAGCCGACCGGCCCTTTTATATCAGAAGACCCTTTTCGCGCGCTCATTTACATACGACCTTGACCTCATTAGCATAACAGCTGATCGTGGTGGAGGCAAAACATGGCGGCGAGGGAAACATTATTCTTTTTTTAAATGAGCAGTAATATCAACAGTTGATATGTTTTAAATGCAAGTGAATGATATCCTTTGTGATTATACAATAATAAAAACTTGAGGTTGAAGGCTATCAATCAGTAGAATCCTTTGCAAGCAGATTTTCAGTCTGCAAAGCCATGTAAACATCGAAATGATCGTATGGTGGTCTTTGAGAGCCGTGTCACTCGTGTGGATAGTTTTTGCAGAGATGAAGAGGCATACATATTCACAGTGATCATTCTTGAGATATTAGTTGTATGTAAATTATATATTAGGGTATCAGTTTCACAATGTTACGTTTTATAGACTTCAGATCGTTCTAGGTCGGTTATTTCACACCCAATATTGGCCATGGGATGATGTACGGTATGTCACATTGTTGTTTTTATCTTGTCTTAATAACACTAGTCTCCTAAACATACTATACCCTCAATTATACTTCTAAAAATTGTTTACTTTTCATGAATTTGTTGTTAATTGACCCTTAGGCCTACATCATGTTTGCAGACATGATAGATCTACTATTACAAAATCAGGGATTGATTAAAATAATGTTTGAGGTACTGGTACATGTATCTCATACAGCAGGTGTTGGAAACAATTGAAGCAAATAATATGAAGGATAGAAACACGAAAGAGACGAATAAAAAGACACACCAGCACAATGAAATCACATTTTTTCCAGCAATACTTCCATGAAATCATAACATCCAAAAAGTTTAGGTTTAATTTGAAACATATTGGTTAGACAACATTTACTGTCAAAACCATACAGAAATTAAAATAACAAAATTATCTATGCAAACTTTACCATTCATATATAGAGGTATATAGGTTTACTTATGATAGAAGCTTTAATGAGATATGACATAAATCATTTGATTACATAATCCCAAATCCATTTCAATCAACCAATCAAATTAGGCATAAGGTCAAGGCTACATTTCAGTTTTACAGAGGATACATGTTTGTATAAACAACACATAAAGTAATGCACAACAATAAATAGGAAAATAATATAGTTTTGATGTAGGAGTGAATATTTCAAATTCATTGCATTGTGTATGTGTATTTATGTACATTATGTACATTTATTCAGAACAGGCAATTTGTTAATTACAGAAAATGAAAATATATCCATTCATCAAATATATGGATCAATATATGGATCACCTTTAGCATGAATGTGATGGACATTTACCCATTATTATATCTTAATTCCAGTCAAATACTTCCATGGGAAGAGATTAAAAATGTGTCAAGTGGACAGTTATGAAAACATTGTCTTTATTTTTTAAAAATGTCCCTCATTATTTTCACTGAAAAGCTCATGTAAGGCAAACTGGGGATTTTCTCTCACATCCTTCTCTATAGTCTAAAACTCAGATAAATTATGTATTCTGAAAATATCACATTTCATTAAATATTCAAAAGGAAACATGGGAAATGGGATTTTGCTGAGGCTCCTTTTTAATATTTTCTTTTCAGAGCCTAGGTGTTAGACTACTAAGAACCAGATCATACATGTGGACTAGCAATATTGTCCTTTATCAAAAAATCACAACAAAGAATTTCAACAAAAACATAAAACTTAAAACTAGTAAAAAAAATTAATTAATAATAACGATTTCAATGGTAAGATTTTTCTCAAATGGCATAAAGAAAGCCTCGGATATTGATAATAACCAATGAGTGTTAAAGGTAGGAATAACACTCCACATACATGATCCACAGGCTAGTAGAAGCTAACATTTACTAGTCTGGTGTCGTTTTTACTTGTCTCGGGCCGAAGGACTAGTGTTAATTTCTAGCCCTGCATAAAAGTTGAATATAATTTGCTTTGAGAAGAAGTCAAATGGAATGTGAAATAGGACATGTGTTTACATACTGGCATTTAAAGTTTGTAATATTGTTAATGACTAACATATTTTAAAATCTTTTAGAACTCTGCAGTACCTAAATCAAGTACAGCTATTATCTATAATGTAAGTACATTCCTACAAACAGCATCTTAGAATACTTGTCTAGCGTTGTCCAGTTTGTAGATATCTGTTTCATATCCTTGTTTTGTAGAAATATTTACATTGATAGTTGAGTTGTGATTCAGAACGGCCACTTTGATGTTATTCCAATTTGTAATAAACCAGAAATGTTAAACATAAGTTTAAAGTGTGAAGTTGTGGTCTTGTTTTTCATGTTAAGCAATAATGATTACAATGGTAATACTTTCAAACAGATATTTGACATTTTTTTAACAAATCATTTGTTTGTTACAGGGAGGAGAATAACACATTTTACGTCCACCTCACTGAACAAGTTGTGATCAGTAACAGACATTTCTCAGGTTTTAAATTTGTGAAATTATTCTTGAAAAGTGATCAAAACATGTACTAATGTATATTTGTTCTTCATGGTAAGTGAAAATAAAAATAATGAGAGTTTTTTCAAACAAAAAACTTTAACTTGTTCACACTTCAGTACATTCAACAATATATCTTACAGGTCAGGTTTTACCAGCAAATCCAAAGAAAAAATATATAAACAATGTTTACAAAAATAAGAAAATGTGGACTTTTTCACGTTATGTTTTGATAAATACAATGTTAATACTTTGAAATAAATATTTGACAATTTTTAAACAAATCGTCTGTTTGTGACAAGGAGAACTTCATTGAACCAGATGTGATAACTGACGGACATTTCAGTTCAGATTTGAGAATTTGTCTTTTTAAACCTGATTAAAAAGTGTTCACATCTGTATTTGTTACTCATATTAGGTCACAAGAAAAACACTGAGAACATTTTCAATCTTATATCACCCACTTGTTTACACATCATTTACAGTTCTATCTTACAGATCAAGTTATAGCTAAAAATAGAACAACAGATCAGATCAAGTCATAGCTAAAATAGAACAACACGTTATTCTGTCAAACTAAAACACTTATTTGTTTTTACATATTTACAACATATCAAAACAACATCAAAGTTTGTTTAATCAAACAAGGCCTGCTGAATAAGATCTATTTTCTGGTCAGTGATGGAAATCTTGCGTCCGCTAACCAGTCTCGTTCTTGTAGCACAGCGGTCGCTGACTGGAGTAACGTAGAACATGGGGAAAACCCACTCGGTGAACGTGACGTTCTCTTTACACAACAGGTTCCCCCTCTCAACATCAATGAGGGCCACTCTCCCCCGTCTCCCCCGCCCCACATCCAACAACAAACCAAACTTGAAGCTTAGTTTGTCACCAGATGTGGGAGGGGAGAGAGTGATACACTCACCAACCTGATGTCTCCCCCTCCACACCTGGATACAGAGTATGTGAGGGTGAAGGAAACAGTTGCCCCTCACAGTTACACAGAGAGAGTTGGGGAGATCAGAAACATAGAACCCCTTGTCCAGATTCCCCCGTCCAACAACAAGCCCCATTTCCAGGAGCCACCCGATACTCTTCTTCCAAGTAAGTGTGTTGTCTGTCTCCCAGTAAGATGGGAGGGAGAAAGGGGAGGGGGAGGGGGAGGGACGGACGGGGACCGGACGACTACAAGTCCCCATGAACTTCAAGAAGCGTCCCGGTCTGTCTGTGTCTCCACTCTTCTCCATGTTGTTCAGCTCAAGTCCGTCTACAACTTGTAGAGATCCGTGAACTCTCATTGTGTCGAGAGTCATGGCGGGACCTGCAAATATACAACTTTGTTGTCATCAAAACATAAACAAATGACATCTTAAAATGTTTATTTTATTGTTTTAGATACATTGATGATAATATATTTAATGATTGTTACGATTTTTTAAAACTTAAAACTCAAAACTGACCATAAATCTGGATTATTTAGAGCTGATTGTTCTGTAAATGAACACTTTTTGTTTTTCAAAAATATACAAATGACATCTTGAAATGTTTATTTTAGTGTTTTAAACAATTTGATGATATAATAATTGATAATTGTAACATGATTTCGGTGTATCCTTGATTCTGATTGGTTGATTTGCCTATGTTGAATGACAATGAATACCTGCAAATTACTTGGGGCGAATCACCGCGAACATATATGTTCACAAGATCCGGCCCGACTCAAAATTTTATTTTTTCTATTTCTCTTAATATGTGACCCTTACTCAAATTTGACAAGTGGCATTGTCATTTTCTAACTTGTGTATAGCAGTATAGGTAACAAATAACTCTCAAAATTGATTAGTTTCAAGTAACTAAAATGTTTTCAACTAGTAAGATTTGTCCCAGTTTCACGCCTTCTTCCATGCGGTTGTGCTTACCGAATGCAGTTGCCATGGCATAACGTCATAGTGATCAACCGTTTTGAAATCACTATGTTGATTGTCACAATGGGTTAGGGCAAGTTTAAGATTTTTGTTCTTAGGTCTTTTACTGTGTTGATCTCGTAGATAAATGTTTATTGTCATCTAAAAGGATTAGTGAAAATTGAGAAGTGAACATAGTTGATTGACACTGTTTGAGCTTATGTGTAAATTTTTACTTATGTACATATTACGCCGAGTATTTACATTTGTTTTGACCTGACAACACGTCTTACAAATATGGAACAGTCGCAAAGTCCTTTCCACTCAGAGATAGGTCCGCAAAAAGAGAGTTCGTGTCAAAACGCCTGATAACTAACGGTCATGTTACAATATCGATAAATAACTACGTTTGTAAAATTTAAGGGATTCATTGCTATTTAACACCTGCAAATTTCAGCGTTTAAAACCTCCGGCTAACGCCGTTGGTTTTAAACTAAATATGCGGGTGTTGAATAGCAATGAATCCCGGAAATTTTACAAATGCAACTATTTATCTTATAATTGTGACAAAAAAATAAAAACTTTGTTTGACTCTCTAATTGTACAGTTGATTTTACCGACAGTCGGTTTTCAAATGAATCGGTTTTCATGGATCATAAAACAAATTGTTGTAACTGAAATATATACAAATGTCATCTTAAAAATTCTATTTTACTATTTCAAACACTTTGATGATAAAATATTTAATAATTGAGAAACAACTTTAAAACTTTGTTTGCTGCTCAAACTGACAAATAATACAGTTACTTTCTCAGAGCTGAGAGTCGCAGTCGGTGAATAAAAAGAATTGTAATCAAAATTGTTTGTCAAAACATATTAAAATACCATCTTGAAATGTTTATTATTATATAACAAATATTTTGATGATAAATATATTTATGATTTAGAAAAAATATAAACATTTTGTTTGCCACTCAACAGAAAAATTAGCTACATATACACAAAATCTATATTATTAGAGCGGATTGTCCTGTAAATAACCAATCTTGTGTTATCCAAACATATACAAGTGACATCTTGAAATCTTTATTTCTATATTTCAAATAATTTGATAGAGATTTATTTATCATTGTGACGAAAAAAATATAAACTATGTTTCCAGCTCTAATAAACAATACAGTTGATTTGCCGACAGTCGGTTTTACCAGAGCTGAGCGGTATTGCGAGAATTGTAGCTAAACGAATTGTTAATGAAAAAGATACACAAATGACATCTTGAAATGATTATTTTATATATTTCAAACATTTTGATGATATTTTGTTTGCTACTCAAAAATAACAAATAAGCTACAGTGTCAGAGCCGAGAGTCATGGCGGGATTTGTCAGGTAGATAAATAAATTGTTTAAATCAAAATACAGGCACCTGTCATTATATCATATTTAGTATGTTTGGAATAATATCAATTTAGCCGGTTTTTTTTTCCAAAAATGTTCCCCTTCCTAACTGGCTGACATTGCTATTGCCGATGGCAGTTTTCTTTGCGCGATTTAGTTGATGTTCTGATAGTTCTCACATTAGCCAAAATAGATGATCAATTGACATACAATATGTACAAACAAAATATATCTTAAAGTGGTAATATTAAAGTTTAAAGATGTTTGGTGACATAATTAACAAATCTTTTTTTTTTTACAAATCATTCAACAGTTGTTTACTTGCCACCTGTATTTTTAAAATCAAATGTTTGATGTCCGGAATACATTATTTTGTTGTCAGCAAATTTTTAACTAATTATCTGTAAATTTCTGTCTGTTTGATTTGATTTGATTCCTTTGATATATAATTGAAATGGTTTTAAAGTTTTAAGACTATTATCATATAGCCTTTGGTTCTATAACTAATACGAAATCACAAAATTCTAAGGTTGAAGATCTAGAAAAACAGTTTTCTTACATAATACATTGTAAAAACGTGTCATAATTTTCTAAATGAGCTTTGGGTGCAATGCTATACTGAATTTCAGCTTAGAACCACCCATTGTTCGCTAGTCCCAGCCGATGCTCGCAGGTTTCAACGCAATGCATAGCCACGTGGCATTGTGGGCTTTCTATCTGCTATAATACTAGCAGCCGTGATACAAGTGAAATACTCTGGAAAGCGGTGTTAAACCCCAAGTCACCTCACCTCAAATCATATTGAAAGAAACTGCCAGGCAAACGAAAGTACACACTTCTGTTGGTTTTATCACATGTATGATTTTATGTATCATGGCACAGTCAAATGCATCTGATTTCTTTTAAAACATTTAATTAATCGAAACCAACTGAGGTGTGTACATTATTTTTCCTTGCAGTTTAGTTGTATCAAAGCTCTAAATCTAAGCATCTTATTAGCTAAAAAAAGCTTGTCGATCATATGCAGTAGGCCGGTGTAACTTTGAAATGAGGTGACTATTGGATAATGATCCTAGGGTAATTTTGTTTTTCAGCAGTTGAAAACTAGTCCCCCTTCAGATGGATGGAAACCATGGGCAACTTCTACTGTAGACATTGTTACCAGTCAGGTGTGGAAATTATGGCCCCCTTCTATGTAGACAATGTTACCAGTCAGATTTGGAAACCATGGTCCCTTCTATTGTAGCCATTGTTACCAGTCAGGGATGGAAACCATGGTAACTATTCTGTAGACCGTGTTACCAGTCGGGGTCTTCTCCTTGAGATATTGTTGGAAACCTGGGCCCGCTTCGGTAGCCATTGTTACCTTTCCCCCTCTAAATATATGTTACAAATCAGATGTGGTAACCATGGTCCCCTTCTTTTACCATTCAGGGGCGGAAACTATGGTCCCATTCTAGATTCAATGTTACCAGTCAAGGGTGAAAAACATGGCCCCTTTCTGTAGACAATATGACCATTCGGAGTTGAAATCATGTCGTCCTTCTGAAGACAGTGTTACCAGTCAGGGTTCGAAACAATGGCCCAATCCTTGAGGCAGTGTTACCCGTCATATGTTTGAATATAATTATTGCAGAAACTGACCATTCATTTCCTTTTAAAAGGGATATAATATTCTCTCATATTAAAACACTTTGTTGCAAATGGTTGCAAATACGAAATTGATTTTGACTCTTAAAACTATGAGATTATCCTTAAACTTGAAGTCCTCATATCAACATTACCCATCACTCTAATCAACTTCTCCTCTTCATTTTTCAGTTTCATCAGTAGGTATGGAAGTGGCTTGTCCAGAATTGGAGTCACTGACAACTGCGATTCCTTTGCTGTTAAATAATGAAGAAATTATATTTTTATTTCCTGTGAAACAACACACTCTTTAAAAATAGTTTATCTGAAAAAAAACCAACATGGTCTTATGTTTAAAGCATCCACCACGTGACAATATGGATTATGTTCATATCTGTGTGATTATCTTGAAATGTGTTCATTTATTAGAAAAAAAATCTTCCCTGAGGAAGACTTGAAGACGATCAGAAACAGTCCAAAGTTTACCTTTCTAGTTTAGTCTAGTCTTTTTGTACTAACATTCATCTTTCAAATACATGCTATGTTTTATCTATAGCAAGATGTATGTGTAAAATATTCATGTAACAATCACTTTCAACGTCCCCTTATATTTTAAGAGGTATATGCAAAACAGATTAACACCATATTATGTTTATTGCCTTAGATTAATTCTATAAAAACTAATCCTATTATCAGCTTTCTATCTATTTGTTTGTAAAGAATATAACTGAACAAAATTACCTCTTCCATCCAGAAAATCCTGCGGTGTATATCCATCTGCATTTTGTAGCCGTTTATCTGCTCCAGGGATGTTCTTCAGCAAGTGGTCAACTCCCTGTTTGTTTGTCACACAGAGATAGTGTAGTGGTGTGCTTCCAGACATGTCAGTCTGGTTAACATCACCGCCAACCTTCTGTATGAGCGACACGAGACTGCTGATGTCGACATTCCGTGTGCACAGATAGTGTAAACACGTGAAGCCGAACTCATCCTGGTTGTTGATGTCACCGCGTCCCTCTACAGTCAACTGTTCGATGACATCAACAGACACACTGCTGTTACCACTCAACCAGTGAAGAGATGTGGCTCCACTGTCATCACCTTGGTTAATGTCACATCGACCTTGAGAGACCATGAACCGCACCAGTTGAATGTTAACCTTCTTTCTTCCACATATGTAATGGAGGGCTGTCACTCCACATTCAACCTTTGTATTTGTACAGACAGAGCTTCCCCTGATCACAAGTTCCTTTACTAGTTCCGGGTCAATGTTGTTCTGTTTGCACAAGTATAGAAGTGCCGTATTTCCTGTTTTATCTTTCACGTTACAGTCTGAATTTCTGCCAAAAAACATTCTAATACTTTCAGTATGAACTTCATCCTGCTTACAAAGATACATAAGAGGAGTTTGTCCCGACTCATCTGGTATGTTGACATCAGCCCCGTGTTCCACAAGTGCAAGTACAGCAGGCATTTTCCCTCCGAGAAAAGAGGTCCACAACATTGTTCTGCCTTCTTTACCAAGTGAATCGATGTGCGTCTTTGTCTCAACCTGCAATAGAACATTACAAATCCGAAGATAGAAACATGTTTTCTTTACAAATGAAAATATGGTAAAATTCCACAAATAAATAATGCACAGACTCAGAACTCAGAAAATATATATATTACTGGAGAGAAACAAACATGTTTAATTCGTTTGAAGGACAAGTGAGCAGCAGGTGATATTAAACGTATGGATACATGTGACCATAGTTGTCCAGATTATCTCCTCACTGTCCCAATTTCTCATTCAAATGAAAATGATATTGACTTTCTTTAATTTTCCGACATACCAAATATTCATATGTTCTAAGTATTTTAACAGTTTTGATCAGTTTCCATTTGAACAACAGAGATGCTCGTTTAAAATTTATTTTCTAAGTGTTTAATCATTTTTTCATTCAGTTCTCACTCCTTCATAAACACCAAAGGAACAAGCTAAGGTGTTATTGTGTTCTTTTATTATTTCCACAATTGACAAGAGATAAGAAAAACACAACAAGAATTCACCCTTGTTGAGTGTTAAGGGTTTTCCTTAAAGTGTGTTTACAAACTAGATACAGGAGAAACAGACTGTATCATTGACATATTGGTGTGGTTCACTCCTCTAAGTCAAAGCACAAATAAATACTCAAATGGTGAAGTTCAACATCCGCTCTGACATTCATATAGTTAGTAATAAGATGGAGCAACACTTATCACACGTATCAAACAATAAATTACATAATTTTGTTATGTTCAATTAATGTTAAATAAGGTTATTAAATCAAAGTTCAAGATTAAACTTACCTTTTCAGTATCATGAGAATACACGCATGATGCCAACAGTTCCTTACAAAAGTTTTTGTCATCACAGAATCTGTGTCTGAACACGTTGTAGTCTCCCTCCAGAATCTCAGGTTGGAATCTCTCTCCAAGAGTTTTCAGTACTTGTGGTACAGGTTTAACATTGATTTGTGTTGGTGACTTCTGTTTTTCATCTGATGTCAGGGTTAGCTTCTGTCTGATCACAGAGAGGGATGCATATTGCACGCAAAACAACGGGTCTGTATTAATGATGATACTCAGTACGCTTTCGTAGATTGATGGATGGGCAAAAACACACACTCCATTCTCCGACACAGTGATGTAGCTGCCTTCTTGCTCACGTTGAACTTTCAACAAAGAGCTTCGTCTTGCATGATCTTCCAGTGAGTATGCATCAAACTGCCCATTGTTCATTATCATCCGTTCAAAAAGATCTTTGCAGCTTTCCTTATACAAAATCGCCGTTGTAGTATCAAGGAACTTCAGTGGTGTTTTGAAGAACTCTTCAATGTCAAGGTCAGGCTTCTTAGCTTTCAGTTTTGGATACATCATGCTGCAGTGGGGAAAACCGTGAGCAATGTCAAGGTCAGCTACTCTCTGTTTAACTTCTAAACTGAATTTCAGTTTACTTTGTTTCAGATAGTAGTCAAGTATTTGAAGTCTTTCATCTTTGATGTTCACTGAACTAAGGTCAACAACATTATCAGGATCAAGGATTGTGTCTTGCAAATGTTCCAGATAGTCCCGGGCTTCCTTCACCACGTTCTTCCTGCTGATGAATATGAATTGTGTTTGTTTTCCATTAATAGTGAATTGTTCATGAATATCGTTCATCACCTCTTTCCATTTATCAATTAAAACCTGGTCCAAAGTGAAAGCACCGAATCTGTCATTAAACATTATTACACGGGCTTCATTGAACCTTAACAGTTGCCTGTATTCTTCAGGCTCTTTAATGTTGTACACGCTCATGTTTTTCCGAAGTTGTTTAAGCACCAGGTACCCCAGAGTTGTCTTCCCATCTCCAGCATTACCAGTTATAGTCACCCAGTTCCTCCCACTCTGCAGCATATCAACCACCGTGTCTACAGCAGATACGTGGATCATACCGGACTTCAGGGAATCAATTTCCTCGTGAGTTCTTTCTGCAACAAAGAGTGCTGTATAGATCATCATTCATCAAAGCTTGGATAATTGTAAACATATTCAGAACGTATGTATTAAGCACACAAGGTCAATCTCTTTTTAGTTGTTTTAAACAAAACATTTTACAAATCTCTACAAACATCTACACATCAAATAAATGAGTTTGGTTTTGAGTGCGTTATGTATGTATTAAGAGATGACATTTTACATACATTTGCTATAGTTTTATGTAGAATATGTTCTGTTGTATTATTCAATAGAAGACTGCCAATATTACTTACTCAGGATATCCAAAATCTGTTTCTTGACCACCTCTGCAATGACACACAGCGTTATATACATGTATGGGACATTTATGTGATTTCCAGTTAGAATATGAAGAAATGAAATGAAGAAGTTTTTATTTTTGCCGTTTCTACAATGAAATAGAGAACAGCAAAAGTGATGCTTGCATTCTATTTTGATGGTATATGAAAATTTAGCCCATTTGTTTTAAAGGGCGTTTTACTATTGGTGGAATTACTGTTTTTTATTTATTTGAACGAAAAAACGTGCTCCTGCCCCTTTAAAGAGCTGAAATCTTGCACACTTGGCTGAAGATCATTAATTGTCTATTTGGTGACTCTTTGGCCCCTAATGAAAGATCTTTTTTCAGCTACTTTTCCACAACGAAAACACCTAAACATGTAAAACCTAAATCTTGTATACAGATTATTGAGTCAGTGGGAATTTCGGGTCCAAACTTTGAACACAAATCAGGAGCCACGACCTAGAAGCATTTTTTTTGTTAGAAAAACACTAGAATGCTGATATCCTGTAAAAAAAATTGCCGATTAAGATTTAATTCAATTTTAGAAAACTAATAAGATTCTCAGGGGCCATGACCTAAAACCTATTTTTCAACCTCTTCTCCAAAATGAAATGGTCTAGAAAGTTGAATTGTTCTGAACAGATTCTTTAGTCAGTGACATTCATAAAATGTAAACTGAGTGATTCTGTGGATCCATCTAACACAGAAAAAGTCTGAATGATCTGAATACACTGAATACATCATATTTCGAAGGTGCTCCATCATCCGTATGGCCATGATAACAATTCTTTTCAGAAAATGTATCTTACACCAAGATCAACGTCACAATGTCAAATGTTATGACCTCATTATGTGACGTGAAAAAGATGGCATTTTCAAAAGACTCATCATTGATCAATCAGAAGTTAGAGCGAAGCTAGGTTAAAGTTTAACCCTCAGTTTCAAATAGGAAAGTCAAGTGTTCTTAATCAAGGTCCACAAATCTGGAAATATAAATCTGATTGGTCCCAGAAAGAACATGCGTGTCACTGAACATCGCTACCGAAATATGCATCCGATTGATGCTAAACAAAAACAGAAGAATTTCAAAATGGTTAATCCAAAACTGTGGGAGGAGTTGATTTCAGAACATACGTACCTTATTCGTGACGGACAGTCAGACATGTTCAAGATTTACGATATGTGGTTTATAGTCCGATGAGATACAAAGCCAATGGTTCTATTTCTCAACAACTTACTGAGAGAAATCAATCACATTGAAACACTCACCATCCAAGTCTGCTGGTATCAGTGGTTCATGCAGTTCCAAAGCTGAACATAAAGGTAAACTTTATATTAATCACTGTCTGATCATGATATTTTTCATGTTGTTGCCCTCTCTATTGGAACTGTTATATAATTATTAATTAATTTCATTAATTAATTTTAAATGATTTAGCAATTGTCACACAGAACACAACCCTCGTGTGTCAGGGATTACAAAATCTTCAACTGAAGTTTCCTGATACTTAACACAACAACTGGTTTACTCGTCCTGACTACACACCGAGGAATATCATACACAGTTCACTTCACTATTCTTACAGTGCTTATTTTGACAAACCCTTAAGTGGTCATCGATGAAGACTATTACGTCCTTAAAGCACATATTTACATTGGTTGGCTTCTTTAAGCTTCATCCAATGACAATATATCGATGCTATGCTGCACTATATGTTTCATCACGTGTACACTTAATTTGTCAAATATACTGTTATGTTTGAAACATATACCCATAGTCATAAAAGTTGACACCCTACAGAAAAGTCAAATTTCCGGCTGTAGGCTCACAGAAAGGACTATATGAAAAGGTGTAAGACATTGGGACATATTGTCAAAACAAAACATGTGAAAAAAAATTCACTTGTTCGACGAGGTGCATACAACTTGCTTTGAAACTGGCTTTGAAATCCTCTGTAGATGACATTATTCATTCATCATTCATAAACATAACATTTGTAACTAGCAAACAATGCCTCAAAATACCAACAGCAATTTGAAATCAAATAGTAGGAATGGCTTTCAGTTGATATTATTTCTGACCACATTTCTGTAAGAAAACGATCAATAGCAGCGCATCACATGAACAACTGGAAGTGTGACACCTAGATATCCTCTTTTGTGTTGTTTGATCTAATGCCATCGACGTTTGTAAGCCATGTTACTTTGTCATAGGTAAGAATAACGTAAAATCTGAGACTGTTAACAGAATATTATTGCAGCGTTGTTACCTTCCAAGACGACCTCTTAGATGGCCAATGTTCACACATCAACACAAGCTCTCAGACGACAAATGTTTACACATTGACACGAGTTCATATGTCATCAGTTGGGCCGGACACCCCCCTAATCACCCTGACGAGTCTCATTTCCTCCAGATAGAACTTGTCCCTAACACTCTACACCAATTTGGTCATTGTTTGGTCCAGATCAATAGCTGCGCATCACATAAGACGACCAATGTTTACAGAAGCTCTCAGACCACCAATGTTTACACATCGACACGAGTTCATATGTCGTCAGGGGGACTGGACACCACCCTAACATAACAACGGTGACGTCACGTGATTTTCACTGACGAGTCTCATTTCCTCTTTCATCGAGTTGATGTGCATGTGCTCAGATTGAAAAGAGAAATATTCACAGATGACTGTGTAGAAGGTGTCTTGTCGATGTGGTGGTACGGTTATTGTTTGGAACAGCATTCATTTAAAGGAAAAACACAACTTTTATCGATCCAAGGACATGTAAACCAAATAACCTATGGCTAAGTTTTGGATCAAACATTGATTACCCATGCTTGTCAGATATATGGTAACTATGTTCTGTTTCAAGACAATGCCCGACCCAATTCAATTAACAATCAACGAGTTCCTACTGCAAGTAGGTGTTGGCCGCCTACCTAGCCCTGCGAATGTCCGGATATGAAAGGGATAGAGCATATGTGGGAGCATAACGGAGAGATTGCCTTCTGCAATTAGGTGTTGATCGCCTCCCATGGCCCACCAAGCCAGGATATGAACGTGACAGAACATATGTGGGAGCAGAACGGAGAAGCAGCTGAGACAGATAGCTCCCCATATTACCCTGCAACAATTAGATCAGTGTCTTGTCCACATATTGAACATTGTGATCAATGAAAATTGGTTGACACCAGGCCCAGGAGAATTACCTCCCTTGAACTATCACCTGGTGGCACCACGCGACATTTAGATAAATAATCACTTGTTGTCAACAATAAGCCTATTATCTTCTCTGTGACCTCTTGATATTTGAGCAGAATTGGCTTTTGTAGCATAATAAGAATAATCAAAATTCAGGTTACATTCTGAAAAGTTTCTTCTTTAAGTAAAAGACCTAACTATGACCTTGAACACGTTTTAAAATATTCAAATCAATAATATGAAAATAGGTAGAGACCGGGATAGGCGAGGAGGGGCTAGTAGGCAATCGGTGGTGACTATTTTCGTCCTGAATTGGGAGTACGCTAGTGAATATATACACTCTGCTCTGGGAGGTACTGTTTGGTCACTGCCAGTAGTGTGCTGGTGGTGTGCTGGTGGTGTGAAGGTGGTGTGCCGGTGGTGTGCTGGTGGTGTGCCGGTGGTGTACCGTGGTGTGCTGGTGGTGTGCTGGTGGTGTGCTGGTGGTGTACCGGTGGTGTGCTGGTGGTGTGCTGGTGGTGTGCTGGTGGTGTGCTGGTGGTATGCTGGTGGTGTGCTGGTGGTGTGCTGGTGGTGTGCTGGTGGTGTGCTGGTGGTGTGCTGATGGTATGCCGGTGGTGTGCTGTGTTGTGCTGGTGGTGTGCTGGTTCTTAGCAGTATTACCTACTGTGTCTGCATTCTATCACAACACTGATAACCTTATTGTTTAGTATGGACATTGTCTAAGGCTTGAATGTTCTCACTTTGTCAATATTGTGAGTGAGTCAAACCGATACACTGTGATCAGTTAGCTTGTGTAGACTACTATTTAAAACATGTTTACAAAGTCGCACATTGTACCTTGAAGGACTGTGTAGTCAACACATGAACACAGATTGACATATATGCTGTTGAAGCTGGAGGAACACATTATTTACAAGAGAGAATGGTATTATTGAGAAAATCAAACAGCTAACATTGGATGGGAATAAATTAAACGCTGAGAGTATTTACTGAAGAAATGTGACATGGTTCATGTGGATTTGGATAAGTTTGTCAAGAAATATACAGCAGAAGATACAGTTATTTACAACGTGCAACGGTAACATGACGTCGGTGTATCTTTGATTCTGATTGGTTGATTTTCGTAGGATGTATAACAATGAATACCCGCATATTGGCCAGGGAAAATCACCTCGTCACACACAAAGCTAGGAATCAGTTGAAAGAATGATTAGATACATACATATTGTAGTTTTATGGAAATCTTGATTTTTTTTTATGCTGTACAAGTTATATCAAAATTACCAACCGAAATTGTACAAGTTATAACATGTACAATGAACACCATTCAGGTTATAACTTGTATTATACAGTTGTCTTGTACATGTTATAACTTGTACAAAATCACCACTTGTTCACGACATATACACTACGGACTACTATATCTATATATTTAACTATATATGTCCATCTTTCTATCTATATATCTAGTTACAGTGTCGGCCAAAAGGAACGCCTACAAGATATATAAGAATTCTGAAAAACTATAATTTAACATTTTTGAGTAAATGTCATTTGTTTTATACGTACCTGGTTGAAAAAACAACATTGCCCAACGCTTCCCCATGAAGCGTTCCTCAACATAGAATAAAAAAGGAAGGCCACTCGGTGTAGGTGGCGCTTGAGTCATGTGACAACGGTGACGTCATCATTCCCTCGTGCAAGCGAGCACCAAACTGGAGGAAGGGGGGGAACTAACGAGCGTTGGTTTTTCAACCAGGTAAGTATAAAAAAATCACATTTACTCAAAAATGTTAAATGGTTTACATACTTATCAGGTTTGAAAAACCAACATTGTCCAGATTACCACAGCAAGGATGTGGGCTGAACCAAGTAATGTGCGCCAATGTGACGCATCGCTTAACCCTTAGGCTGGCACGTCGGAGCAGTGGATGTTGTGAAACCACAAAAATTGGGAAACATCCCTGCGGGCCAAGAGAACGCACACGGATTCTCAAATTGAGTGTATGGAGACTGAAGCCGTGCACGTAGGTCACCAAGACCTATCGCCAGAGCTAGTCTGCACAGGGGAACGAACCAGGGCCGCGCAGGCCACCAAGGGGCTATGAGGAGGAGTCGGAAGGTGTGAGTGGACTGTAGCTTCGCTACTACTTGAGAAAGGATAGCCGGCGTTGGAAAAGCATAGATGTCTATCCCCTCCCACTCTAACGAGAGAGCGTCCACAGCCCAGGCTCCTGCGTCGGGAACCGGGGACACATATGTTGGCAGTTGGCAATTGAGCCTTGTCGCCCAATCAGAGGTCTGCCAAACTGTAGACACAGAGACTGAAACACTCGAGGGTGCAGCAGCCACCCGTGGTAGGAGGGCTGTCTGGGCGAGAGAGAGCATCTACGAGGACGTTCTTGACCCCTGGTATATCCACTGCATGGATTGTCAACCTGATGCTGTCCACAAGTTTGAACAGGCAGAGTGCAAGCTGGATCAAGGAGTCTGCCCTAGTTGAGCCCTGGCGATTGATCGTCCAGGCTGCGACCAAGCTGTCCATGTGTTCTAAGAGGCAGTGACCTCGCAGGCGCCCTGACCAGTGGTCTATCGCCCGGCTGACTGCATCCAACTCTAGGACATTCATGTGACTGTCCCCCTCGTCTTGTGACCACACACCCATAGTCTGGTCCCAACCTAGGTGAGCCCCCAAACCCTGAGTGGACGCGTCCACAAACAGGTGCAGGGATGCGGGGGTCGGCTCAGCGGGACGCCTGATTAAACATTGTCCTCCACCCGCCACCAAGCCAGGAAGCAGAGGAGGTCCGGCGGGAGCCACATAGCATGTGTGTTCATGAACTAGCTAGAAAGGGGACTCAGATACAGTCTGCCCCTGATGGTCAGGTCCTGAGCGGAGGTCAGGAGGCCTAGCACCCGCTGCCACTGTCGCAGAGACAGCGCGGACTATGGGGCTCTGTCCATGAGGTATGTGAGTCTCTCCATCCGCTCCCTGGGAACGAACGCTTTGAACAGGCAGGAGTCCAGGATAGCTCCAAGATGTGAGACGAGTGGCCGGTACTAGGTTCGAGCCACCCCAGACGCCTGAACAACTGGATTACAAAGTCGCGTTGTTCCCTGAGAGCGAAGGGCGAATGGTCGTCAGCAAAACCATCATCCAGATACATCATGAACTGCATCTGATGAACGTGCATGTAATGAACGATAGGCTGGGTTACCCTGTGAACAGCCAAGCGGCAGAGGAGATCCCGAAGCGTAGAACATTTCATTGAAAATGCCTCTCGTCCAGGATGAAACGGAGGTACCTGCGGTCCGACACGAAGATCGGAATGTGCAGGTATGCATCCTGGAGGTCGAGAGACGCTATACTGTCTGAGGCCTCCAGCAACCGCATGACTGATCGAATTGTCCAGAGTCGAAAATATGGTGGTCGTATGAGGTAGGAGGAATTCCTTCATGTCATGTATCAGCCGCCATTTGTTCGAGTCCGTTTGGGTCTGACGAACACCGAGGAGTAGAAGCCCGGGGTCAGAGGTGAGAGGGGGATTTCCTCCACCTCCAAGAATCTCCACCTGTTCCAATGTAAGGGCGAACCGATCAGCGGCTAGCGGCCATTCCGTTGGAGAACAGGATAGGGGAGGAGGTGAGGAGACTGAGATACGGAAGCCCCTCTCTAAGATCTGACACTCAAAAGAGTCTAGAGACAGCTGTCTCTCGAACCCCGCCAGTCGACCACCCACCGGCCACTCGGTGGGCGGGACCACGGGAGGCGGGATGCATGGTGGTTACCACCTGTCACTTCTTGCCGCCTCAATCGCGATTAGCTTCCTGTTGTAGTGAGAGGGAAAAAGTTGACGTCAACAGTTCGGTTAGGACTGGGCTGAACAGGGGTACCCTTAGCGGGGGTCTTGCAAGGCCTCGCGACCTTCTTTCTTACTTCCCCACTCGCCAACCTGTTGGTGATGTCCTGCTGCTGGGCTTCCTCATGCTGGCGAAGCGCTTCAGGAATGTTACCAGCGAACAGAGACTTGGCGGTGCCAACCGCAGCCCTCAGCCACTTCCGAATGTCAAGTGACAGGTTAGTCCTAGCGTGGAACCAATCCCTGTGCAGACTTGTCACTCAAGCTGAGATACGAGTGGCTGATAGGGTGACCTCGTCCACACCTCTGGCCACTGCCCCAAACCCTCGATAGAGAGCTGGCGAACCCTCCTCCATACCTGCCTTCTTGGCGAAGTAGCCATAGCCGCATAGAACACACGCTTGACCGTGTGCTCGCTCAACAAAAAAGGGAATGATGACGTCACCAATGCCACATGAATCGAGCGCTACCTATACCAAGTGGCGTCCCTTTTTATTCTCTGTGATCTATGTTGAGGAATCGCTTCATGGGGAAGCATTGGGCAATGTTGGTATTTTCAAACCCAATAAGTATGCAAAAATAAATATTTTAACAATATTCTAGCATTATGAAATTGCACCATTTCTGCAAAATATACTTAAATCTCAGAGGAATGGTGATTGTTGAAATACGAAATTCGATCAGTGCTTGATCAGGAAAATATTTTAAACATATTTTCATACAACCACGAGGAACAATAAAGGCACCCATTTGCATTAAAGTGGTGATGACACTACAGACTTACATGGTTACGTGAATCAACAGGAAATAGCTGTTTTCATTAGGCATAACTTTCATGAATGTCATTGACTGGAATCACTGTGTTTCAACGATTTCCATGGATTTTCATATTAATTATTATTTCAGAATAACGTGGAGACCACCATTTATTATAGTTCAGAAATTATTTCATCTTTCAATTTAATGAACATCAAGTAGGCGTTTCTTTTGGACGAGAGTGTAGCTGAATTTGTTCTATAAATATCAACATATATATATACTTACATTCCGGACCAGGATCACGCCTTCTGTACCTGAAAGAATTTAATGTATTGGATTTTTCCTAGATATTACCGCGCATCCACAAACGTGATTATCTACTTCTTTTTTTTTTAATTAGAAATGCGTAACTGCAACCTGGTAAATTGGAATGATTCAAGTCTGATACACAATAATACATTAAATAGACTTGGAAAATACAATGATGATATGGTTTCTGTCGATGTGGTCCAAATAAGCAAACATAATAAGTCAAACTATATATAACTATGTATAAAAATGATAAAGTATTTCATATTTCAATAAATGATGTTAAAATCATAAATACCTCTGAAACAATTTCCTCCGAAAAACAACCAAGAGAATGAATCCGGCAACCAACCTAAGTAAGAACATATCAAAGTGAAAACATGAAAGAAAAAGGGGTCTGTGAAGTTAGTAAATGTTCCCTATTTCCTTATTCAAAATAAACCGGATAAATGAAATGACGGAATGACTTCGTAGCGGGGGTATAATAAGGAATAAGGAACTGTAAAACATTTGATAACTTCACATTTTGAATAAGGAATAAGGAACTGTACAAATTTTGATGACTTCACATTTTGAATAATGAATAAGGAACTGTAAAACGTTTGTTACCTTCGCATTTTTTTAATAAGAAATAAAGAACTGTAAAACATTAGCTAACTTCACATTTTGAATAAGGAATTAGGAAAAAATAACCAACTTCACAGACAAGAGTAATCGGATGGTTGAGAGGACGATCTAATTATTGTGTCAAACTCAGCAACATAAAATCAAATAATCTCGCAACATTGACCTGCGAATCATACAAACAAAGACGAAGGAAAATCTGAAATAAAATTCAAATGATACTTACATCACAAGCGGAATCACAACTGGTAAGACAATGGCCAAAACATCGCGCTCTGCTGAATCCTTTTCAACGACTGAAATAAAACCATTGTGGCCACACGGTAAGAAATATCACTGCATAAGCTTGTACACTCACCGACATGTACCCACATACAACTGTACATACCTACAAGCTTGTACACTTACCAGCATGTACCCACATACAACTGTACATACCTACAAGCTTGTACATTCACCGACATGTACCCACAAACAACTGTACATACTTACAAGCTTGTACCCTTACCGACATGTACCCACATACAACTGTACATACTTACAAGCTTGTACATTCACCGACATGTACCCACAAAGAACTGTACATACCTACAAGCTTGTACATTCACCGACATGTACCCACAAACAACTGTACATACTTACAAGCTTGTACATTCACCGACATGTACCCACAATGAACTGTACATACCTACAAGCTTGGACACAAACCAACATGTACCCACATACAACTGCACATACCTACAAGCTTGTACACTCACCGACATGTACCCACATACAACTGTACATACCTACAAGCTTGTACACTCACTGACATGTACCCACATACAACTGTACATACCTACAAGCTTGTACACTCACCGACATGTACCCACATACAACTGTACATACCTACAAGCTTGTACACTTACCAACATGTACCCACATACAACTGTACATACCTACAAGCTTGTACACTTACCAACATGTACCCACATACAGCTGTACATACCTACAAGCTTGTACACTTACCGAAATGTACCCACATACAACTGTACATACCTACAAGCTTGTACACTCACCGACATGTACCCACATACAACTGCACATACCTACAAGCTTGTACACTCACCAACATGTACCCACATATAACTGTACATACCTACAAGCTTGCACACTTACCAACATGTATCCACACACAACTGTACATACCTACAGGCTTATACACTTACAAGCATGTACCCACATACAACTGCACATACCTACAAGCTTGTACACTTACCAACATGTACCCACATACAACTGCACATACCTACAAGCTTGTACACTCACCTACATGTACCCACATTCATCTGTACATACCTACAGGCTTGTACACTCACCAACATGTTAGTTAGGATAGTAGGATGTTTACCAATCATTTATTGAATGAAAAGCATATATTTAAATCGAAAAACAAATTTATTATTTTTCAAAAATTGCATTCACACGCTAAACCATATTTTTTTATCATACATATGTTAAACATTCAGGCTAATTCCAAGTGTACATAAACTGTTAAAGATAGAGTCACAAAAAAACTGCACCACAGCATTTTAATTGGTAGTTATAGAGAACGTATATATTTTCTTCCCTGCATATATTTGTCACCAATATTCTAACGCTTAATGTTAATTGAAACCATAATCGCAATAGGAGCCCGTAGCCTTTATTGGAACCCAAAGCTTTAATTTGAACCAAATAATATGTTTCGCAAATCTACAAATATGAACAGGCATTACAACATATAGTCCTCCACACTTTCTGAATTGTTTTCAATTTTTCATCTTCTAATTTACCTGTGTTACAGGTCAGTCCGTGATATCCAGACAAACACCCAGCAGAACATTCTCCTGTTGCTCTGTCACATCTCCAAGACAGACAGTGTTCACTGCACGTGTAGTTACAGGTCAGTCCATGATATCCAAACACACACCCTGCTGAACATTCTCCTGTTGCTCTGTTACATCCAGGACTAGACTTATCACAGCCAGGTGAACATGGAAGTTTACACGAGTCTCCATGGAAACCAGTTTGACATGTCCCTGTATCGAACAAAATATAAAACAACCTGAAAATACCTTTGGATCGTTGTATCCTATATACTATTATAAATTATTATCTTTAATTCATTGGGACTATTTATCTTGGAAACTGCGTGAAAAAATGCTTATGAAGACCGTGCCCTAGGTAATATACTTTGATATGCTAAGTTGGGTCAAAATCGGTATATGACTTTCTAGCAAGTCCCTATGATGTTGGCATACATGATGATATACAATTATTACTTGCCTATCGTATACATCTTTGATGTGATTTATACAGTTATTAAAAAGACATGTTAACATTGTACTGTAATTCAGCAATGAGACGGGATGGAAACAGTTTAAGTTACGTATTAGCAAGTTTTAAAAGTTGAGGCACTCAATGCCTAAAGATTGCAGTACCTTTTGATTGACATATGTCGCAACCAGACAAACAATTGTCGTAAATGTTGTCTACTCGAGTAAAACAAGCCATACACTTCTGGTAACACTCGTCCCCGTAGTATCCTCGTCTGCAGATGATGCACTCTCCAGTTTCTCTGTCACATTTATAATACCTTGGACTGCATATTTTATCTACAGTCACATTGCAAGTACTACACTGTCTGTCACATGTCTCACAACCTCCTGGACACGGTTCTTCACAGTTGATATCACAGTAGCCTGGTTCACATCCATCTGTACAGGTGATAGTTCCATCTCTAATGGCCAAGTGACATGCTTTGTTCAAGCATCTAGAGGGACAGTCCTCATTACAGTATTCACCCACATACCCAGGTACACACCCGATGATACACTCTCCATTGTCATAGCATCGTTCTTCTAGACATGTTGAACACAGTCCAGATACCAGCGAAGAACTGACCAGTAGAATAAGGATACCTATAACAAGGGGTTATTTTTATCTATAAAAGGTCATAATGCCGGATTTCAAGACGAAAGAAAACTATTTTACATTCATCAAATGAGATTGACAACATCAGTATTTATGTCGAAAGTTCATCTTCACAGAATTGAATAAGTTTTATATCAATACGATTTTGTTCTTCAGTCTTAAACAATTCAACTTTAAGAACGTCTATCAGAGATGAAACCTGCCAGTGTCTGATGTGTACAATGCACGATGACGCAGTGAGTAACCAACACAGTGAGTAACACAACATGTACATCAGACACAACTCTATTGATTTTACTTCTCGATTTACATCTTGCCTCATGCCCTTACATATTTTCAGTATAGTTATTTGTTAAAAGTAGCTCATCCATACCAAATAAAAGTCCAGCAGTATTCATCTTCAGACTTCTAGTTGAAGGAAAACTGAAAACTGAAAACTTAAAACAATATGATATCGCATTGACAATCACAATAGTTCTATATGAGGAAATAGTAATCATCATTATTATATTGACTGCTGTGGGGAGCGTGCAGATTAACAGTTAGTCATTACAAGGAAACTATCAATTCTAAAAATCAGTTGACCCAAGTCTCTCTCTGAACTCACAATGATGAAGCTATCTAGAAGAGTTGTGCACCTGTGTGTCTGGGTTATCTGTAGTAAGCTATTTACTTATATTCTGTGTTTATATATACGTTTATGCAATTAAATACTTAACGGTTACATATGCTATATGACTTTATACTTTACTTATATGTTATGTACTTGTATATCATATTTATACATATATTATGTACTTATATAATTTACTCATACATGTGTATGTAAAGTATACTTTTCTTATAAATATATACTAAAATATGTCACTTTAACATATATGTTAATGCACTTATATATGCCATTTGACCATATATGTTTATATACTTTTTTAAATTACATTAACATATGTTTGTGTACTTGAAATATTCACTTGTACACACGTTGATGGGACAATACATTGTATGTTGACGTAAAATCTAATAAAGTTGATGCTCAGTGATAATTTAGTGAAAGTATGGAAACTCAACCTTCAATTGCTTTTAGCTTAGAACAACTATTAAACTTTTACTTAGATCAAGTATCTTCACATTACTCAGAGATGTCTTTAAAAATGTATGACATTTATCTGGTTAGGACGAGACAAGTCCTCTGCTAGCACATTAAAATGGCCTGGAATGTGTCTCGCCTTGATCTGACATCCATTCTGGTCGACGCAGTCGAACAGTTCAAGACATAGATCTAACATCCCCTTTGATATTGTCCCTCCTTGATAGTTAATATAGGCTATTAATGTTTTGTTCGCTGACGCCAACATTACTTTTACCAGACAACTGGTCCTGCCAATGCTGAAGAGCCTTCGTGGTGGACAACAATCTTCAGTGGGAGTGAGAAGGAGACTCTTCCAGAGACCAAGACCCCTGAGTCATCTGGTCCACAAGGTGTTTTATAAACTCCATATTTATCACGTTCAAGTATATCATGAGTTGAATACTTCAGTTTCAGGGTCCCAGCCCTGTCCATTGAACTGTAAGGTGAAGAATGATTCGCCCATTCCAACGTGTAACACAGACACAGGAGACTGTTCTCGAGGGTGTATTGATGGTTACCATGGAAACACGTGCAACGAGACTTGTGACGTTAACTGTCAAATTAAGGCATGTCAGCAGCGAGACGGTTCCTGCAAGTGTTTACCAGGATTCAAGTACAACACTGGTTCCTGTACTCCCAACACGGGTACGTGTAAATCTGGTCAAATTAGGAGATAAACCTACTGTGTTTGAAAAACAGAGACATGTTATACTGGATTGATAGTGAGTAAATTTAAAATTGAAACCGAACACGTAGTAGGTTTATCTCCATTCTACCATGACCGTTTTACCATGAGACTCTTTTTGTTGGATGCTGACAGTGCGTACAGTCCATTGTTAAAAACAGCAGAGATTCCGTACCAAAAAAATTGTTGTTATACACAAACTTCCCCCCCCCCCATAAGTTGTCTTTAACTATTAAAAAAATCCAATATATGTGTCATTTATTAAGGGAGTTTTAATTTTATTTTCTCAACATTCACGTTCATACAATCAGTATTCGTTTCTCCTGAATTCCGCATTTTCGGAATAACCTGCTAAGCATATCACGCGACATTCAAAATAGCTACCGTTTGCCGGTCTCTGTGAATGACGAACTTGCGGACTTATATTTATTAAAAGGAAGCGTTACAGGCGATGGTAATTGTCTCATTCAGGTAAGGAATGCACATTCTAGTTATGGACGTAGGTGTGCAGATGATATGACATATGTATTTCTTATTTTGCATCTAAACGTTACTCTCGGTTTTCAGAAACGGCTGACCATTGCGTCAATGATATTGCGTTTGCCCGCCTTCTCAACTACATCAAGTGTCGCTATTTGGATAGATCTTGATACTGACACAGTTTGTCTTGCTAATCTATCATTTAATGTACCTCTAAAACACGCTACAGGAAAGACTAATTTGATTGTGTCAGTTATTTTGATTTCCACAAGTAGAGCACACCTTAAAATCGGCCGTTTGTTTGGATAGATTGTGACGTCACAATGTATATTTGTCAAATCCTAAAATCAGAGGAGGTTCAATCCAGAATTAATCACGTTTGATGTTGCTGGAGAAGCAATCAGAATCGAGTATCCAGCAATGTCATGGTAGAATGTCTATTTGAGTAGTCAAGATAAAGTTTACAGGACACTCATTTGTTGTGCCTGTTTGGTAGTAACGAGTCCCCAATCGTGAGATAGTGCTCTGGCTGACACCCAGACGCCTGTCAACAGAGGAATAGTACTCTCCAGCCTGCAGTTTTACAAAGACCATGATCTTTGTGGCAACATCAAGACGTGGCATGTTGAATGGGCTTCAAAACACCTTTTGATCAAATGCCTATTACAGAATGCAAGTAATCATTTTATAAACTTGTACTGTACACATGTAACATGTCAATTGTAGCAATGCGCCGATCCGTTTACTCCTTTAACATCACATCAAAGTCAACATGTTTAAGCAAAATCGATTTTGTGTAAATAGAAGTGTGTAAATTGATGCTATTACCAATACTGATTTATAAATGCCTATTTCCGAATGGAAGTAAGCATTCTATAACCTTGTCACTGGTAAAAATGTATGCTTGTAAAATGTCACTTGCAGTAGAGGGCGATTGAATTTTACTCATTCTAAAAACATAATATCTAAGTCAACATTTTCAAGCAAAATCGATTTGATGTAAACATAAGTGTGTGAATTGATACTATTACCAAAGTTGAATCATATTTTCAACGATGATATATTTACAATATGTATCATTTTCGTTTTGAAAACAACTACCAATCTAACCGTTTCTAATTTGAATTTGAATAATGACCATTGGTCTTCTGACATCTTCAACAGTCATTCAGGTCATTGATAATGTTTTGGCTTTGAGTTTCCTCTACGTGCTTTCATAATGGTAATGGTTAATTTTTAATTACAATGTTTATCATCTTCTTAACTACTGCTACTAACACGAAGTAGTATTTTGTTATTTTTACCAGGTGTGAGGTGCTTATTCAACGCCCATTGCTTGAACAAAATGTGCATATCCGCTAGCAGACAGGATTGTTTGAAAGGCTGCAAACCTGGAAGGTTCGGAAAGTTGTGTCAGCAAAATTGCTCTCCTCAATGTTTTTGTGACAAAGAGTCAGGACATTGTACAAGCTGTATACCAGGATGGTATGGAGAAGAATGTGGATCTCGCTGTAGTCCAGGTTGTATTGGCAAGAACTGTCACAGGAACGGTACCTGTGTTGATAGCTGTACAAGTGGATCATATGGAGAGAGATGTGAGTTGTGTTCTCCTCACTGTGTGTCTGGGTGTGATCAGCTGTCAGGAGAGTGTATCCAGTGTGAAGCAGGTCGGTATGGTCCAACCTGTCAGTCCCAGTGCAGTGCTGGATGTGCAGGGGTTAACACAGACTGTGACAGAGACGGAAGTTGTACCCTGGAGTAACGTCCGTCCATTCCACAACTTTCCACACTTGGAAATAACGATCTTTCCAAAACCGAAAGGCGTCCTTTCCACACTGTGGAATGATCACATTTCCACAGCCCACCTTTCCAAACTGTGGATTTCCATTGAAGCGTGAATAAAATCACATTATCTTTTTTCATCTCCTTACTTCTAAAACTAAATTAATAATCACTCTTCAAAACTCCTTTTCAACCTATTTATCTTAATTTATGTTAATGCCATTACATTTAAGTGAGAAATTATATATTAATCATTTAATGTAATATTTAATTTGTTCTTATCATTATGTGAAGCGTTCATAAAATCGTGGTTCAGTTTTCTGAAGCAACGGAAACATTTTGGAATAGTTTTATTACTAGTACAATAAATAATGATATTTTCCTATAATATCCTGAACATGTGATAGATGAGATCATTGTAATTTACATGACTAAATTATCATCATTCAGGTAACCAGAAATAATAGTTGAATAGGAAATTAAAAGGAAATGAGATTAAGACCATCCTTACATACAACTTATGGTGAATCTGTTTTCTCAACCAAACGAAGACATATCCACACATTTTGCAAACAAATATTAACAAAGCGCGAGTGGCATTTCTGTATGACATTGAGTGAGTGAAATTTCGTTTCAATAGCAAATTAATCAGGAAATGCGAGTCATACATTGCAATGGATGTAGTTTTGTTTTTTGTTAAGGGTTATAAGTATTAATTAGTTATGATGGAATGTATACGACACAATTAAAAACTACTATTATTTGAAAAGATCATTAAACGAAGCATGTTTAAAATCACAGTTCGTGTGTTTTGCCTTTGGTAAAGTTGGGATAACATTATCAGCAATATTATTATGTTCATAGTGGTCCCGCAATACACTTTACTTCATCAAAATAATTTATAAAACGTGTCAATTCTAAAAATAGTCTGTACGTTGAAACTTACATTTCTATTTTTTTTTTTTTACTAATTTTTCAATTGCCATTATGTAATACATACGAGGTATTCGAAACTATGCAAATTTATACAATTTTACGTTATGAATCTAATTAGATTGTTCCCACTTTTAACCACCCATTCATATTTTATTCACCTAATCACATAATATTTCTTTTTAAATGAAAACTGAGTTACTAATCCTTCATGTATGTATAACTCATTAACCACACAATGATTACAACTTTGTATTATACAGTTCAATCACCGAGGCAAAATGTACATTAAGTGATTACACAGGGAAAGGACACGCATATAAAATTACTTTTGTCCATACATCATAGTTTAATTGATCTTGTATATTATCGAATATTGCACCAAGTTACAAACAAATACCAATGAGAGACATCTCACAAGAGAAAATATTGCATTTCGTTAAACTATAACATTTCAATATCATGAATATCCTTATTGTAAATTATGTAAATAATTTGTGTCAAATACCTACATAAAGTTACAATTGATCATCAAATCAATGATGTAAACAGTTTTGTCATGTCATTTTGTTATTAGAATCATCTGAAAGGTGCTGCCGAAATTAGAAACTTGTTACACAACGCCAACAGTTTGTTGTGCTAATTTGCCTGACTTGCTACAGTTCTTCAGTTAGGAAGATATAACTGTATAACGTTTTATAATTATAGACAACTTGCATAGTCAAATCTCTTTCTCTCTCTTTCCCCTCTTTCCCGCTCTCCCTCTCTGTCTCTTTCTCTTTCTCACTCTTACCCTCTCTCGCTCTCTCCCCCGTCAAAGGAATCTACCTGGCCCACCTCGTGACTTACCAAGCTAATGTAACCACATATAAAAAGGTAAACATATGTCGGACTGACAGAAAAATAATTTAAAAACCTGAAACTTGTTACACAACGCCAACATTTTGATGTGTGGTAGCGAATTTTCCCGACTGGCTACAATTTTTCAGTTAGGAAAAAATAACTATATAACGTTCTACAATTATAGACAACTTGCATAGTCTAATCTATTTCCCTCTCGCCCTCCCTCTCTCTCTCCGTCCGTCTCTCTCTCTCTCTCTCCCTCTCTCTCCGTCCGTCTTTCTCCCTCTCTGTCTCTTTCTCTTTTTTCACTATTTACCCTCACTCCCTCGTCAAAGGAATCTACCTGGCCCACCTCGTGACTTACCAAGCTAATGTAACCACATATAAAAAGGTAAACATATGTCGGACTGACAGAAAGATAATTTAAAAACCTGAAACGTGTTACACAACGCCAACATTTTGTTGTGTGGTAGCGAATTTTCCCGACTGGCTACAATTCTTCAGTTAGGAAAATATAACTATATAACGTTTTACAATTATAGACAACTTGCATAGTCTAATCTCTTTCCCTCTCGCCCTCCCTCTCTCTCCGTCCGTCCGTCTCTCTCTCCCTCTCTCTGTCCGTCTCTCCCTCTCTGTCCGTCTCTCTCTCTCTCTCTCTCTCTCTCTCTCTCTCTCTCTCTCTCTCTCTCTCTCTCTCTCTCTCTCTCTCTCTCTCTCTCTCTCTCTCTCTCTCTCTCCCCACTCCCTGTATCTCTGTGAATATATAACTGTATAACGTTTTACAATTATAGACAACTTGCATAGTCTAATCTATTTGCCTCTCGCCCTCCCTCCCTCTCTCTCCGTCCGTCTCTCTCTCCCTCTCTCCGTCTCTCTCTCTCCGTCTCTTTGTCTCCGTTCTCTTTCCCTCTCGCCCTCCCTCTCTCTCCGTCCGTCTCCTCTCCCTCTCTGTCCGTTCATCTCTCTCTCTCTGTACAGTCTCTCTCTCTCCCTCTCTCTCTCTCCGTCTCTCTCTCCGTCTCTCCCTCTCTCCTTCTCTCTCCGTCTCTCTCTCTCCGTCTCTCTCTCTCTCTCTCTCTCTCTCTCTCTCTCTCTCTCTCTTTCTCTCTCTCTCTCCGTCTCTCTGTCTCCGTTCTCTTTCCCTCTCGCCCTCCCTCTCTTTCTCCCTCTCTGTCCGTCCATCTCTCATTTCAGAGTGTTGTACAATGTTATTTCGATAAATACATCATCTCGGTAAAATGACAAAATTGGTAATATGAGCATTTATGCAATGTAGCAAAATCACGCATGTATTTTAATTTCACAGATATCTTGCAATATTTTACGTCATACCATCGTATGTCGTTAAATTTATATTTTATCAACATGTATTTATGAGTAGGAAATGAGCCATAATAATCTCTCTCAATACATTCCACAACAACGCAATCAAATGATTGTATATTTGAGTCATTAAGTACTAATTGTGTATTTAGTCATAATACCTGCTGAGATACACATGTGCAGTTGTTACACTGAGTTGCATAACTACTAGCTACGACAATCTCTGCGCTCAACTTGTGCAAGACCTTAATTCGGAATACATAAAACTAATCAGTAATGGTACCTGCTATGGTCTATGGTTATACTACAGCCTGCATTTAATTACCGACCCATTCTGTAACAAATGTTGCAATTTGTGTTTGTTAAGACAAGTTTTGAAATTAAGTTTTGGTTTTGATATTTAAAGCAAAAATTCAGAAGTAAATAACAAAATATTGGAATAAGTGTGTAATTGTACATACAAAATCTTAAGTTAATGTAATTAATCTACTGCAACATTGTTAATGATTACCAAACAATATATGTTTATTTTCACAATTTCCATGTTAAATTCCTCGTAGAGCTTACGGGTTTAACAACAGATGGCTGTAGCTACAGTTTAACAACAGATGGCTGTAGCTACATGCGAACACATCAGATGAAAGTAAAATTACAATTACGTTTTGAGTTTGATTTCAATCATTTGTTAAGATATCAGTAAATCGTTATTTAATGCCAGATTTAAATTATATTCAAAATAACAATTTCATTACATTGATGATGAATTGTGATGTTTTAAATGCAACAATAGCATACCACATAGCTGTCAATTTGTGGGGAGAAGTACGTTCTTAAGACAGAGTCTTTCATGTCTCACATGCTTTGTTGCGAATCAATTAATCAATTGGAACGGCGACAACCACTGACGCGGTGGGTAGATACCCAACCACAGTGCGTGCTAATAAACATAGTTGTGTATTCTGTTAATTAACAAATATGTCTCGCATTCATCTACATAAATGTCTAAATAGCCGGTTGATACCCTCATCATCATAATAAAAGCTATTCTATAATATAAGAAATTCATTCATTAAATTTTAACATTCTGTTTTTCGCTGACCTTAAAAAATGTCAAAATTACCATTCAGTGTCAATAAATCATCCCATATTTAATTACTGACAAAACACATAATAACGAACACTTGGTTTCAATTCATAGTTCTCAATTAAAACAAAATGGACAGACAGGCAACTTGCACTATAATTACAATTATCATAAGACATCAGTTCAGTTTCAAAGAGTACGCCTTGTTGTGAGTTTTGGTAATGGTTGAATACCAGAGTGCGCCCAGACTGCAGTCGACTGCAATCAGTACCGGTAAATATATATATATATATATATATATATATATATATATATATATATATATATATATATATATATATATATATATATATATATACAAGCGGATATGAATAAACATGCAACATATGCTAACCCGTCAGGTTTGACATATGTTACACTCAATTACCAATAACGTGATTATAATGTGATTAACATTTATATTATTTTAATAAATTTGTTTCCGCACTTCATTACAGTACAGCAAGAATGATTGAATATAGTGTTATCTTTAATTATTGAGTCACAGAATAACGAGTTTTTACCGATAATAAGGAAACAACGTTAAATGTGTGATGACTATTTTGTAAAACAGTAACATATAAAAAAAAAAAATTCAAAAAGTTAAGATAAAGTGCCGTAAAAAAATGGATAGACTTCTCAAATATGTATCCAAATGAGACATACGCGCCCAAAACACTCATAAAGCACAATAAACATACACATTTTACAAATATGATAGTGTTACTACAGTTAGTAAGAACAGATTAAGTTTGTCAATTACCATTCTCGTGTATTGCACAGACTGTTTTATGACCCGCAATTGCTATCTTTAGATAGGCTCAATAGCGTGTATTCGCGACTTCACACACATGTATATTCGGTTGTGTATTTGTGAACTCTGACGAGAGTAGTCTCTTCTTTATCCAATACACATCCACGTGTATATAGGACAAGCATTCATTCTTCAACAAATTAAATTGTATCATCAAGATAGCTAACATAAGTTTTCTGTTTAATTGTTGTCCCATATGTATATACTGTCTGTTTTGCAATTGTGTCGGGGTATGATTTGTAAATATTTTATGGCTGTATATAACAATAGGACAATCTTCAATAAAAAATAATAAAATTTATCTCATGTTCTGTCCATCGTACTTTTTTTCGGATCACAACTTGAAACTGGTGGAATCAATCAAATATTTACTTGTATGTGACGCAAGAGAGTGTCTACTGAATTTATATATTAAGAATTAAAAAAAACCCGGGAAATATTGATTAAAGGTATCGTTTGTGGAAATAAAGTGAAACCGACTGAAGATGTGACAGAAATTTGGAATTTGTATTTGTATTTGAAAATGATAAAATGTATAAATGCATGCTTTGTTTATGAAGCATATTACATTAAAACTGAATGCGTGTGCTATGTAGTACGTTCGAAGCAAACGGCCTACTAATAGTTTTAATTAATATATATATCATACTGATGCAAATGAACACAGCTAGCAAGTTCGTATGAAATGTCAAATGCACAACATTAGTTTTAAGATACATTTTCAATAACGTGTACGCATCCTTAAATATGTCCCGTTAACACGCATTAGTTAGCTGATAGGAGAAATATTTATTGTCAAGTGGATTGTCTTATATCTGGTTGAATCAAAATGCTGGTGACAGGCAAATATTTTTGTTTATGTTTAAAGGGTATGTTTATACAAACTGGTCCGACACAAATAGTTCATCAATTTATTTAAGTCATTACATCATTTCAAATCGGGTTTTGGACCAGACTAGTATTTAAGTTTTCTTAGTGATAAGTCACTCTTACGAAATCTATGTAAATTTAGAATCGCATTACACTCCTTAAACATACAACATTTTGGAAAGGACTGTTAGACACTGGATGATCTATGATGTTCTAATTATTCTCCTGGTCAAATAGAAGACGAATTTTACAAATGGTTAGTTTGTGACGCTTTTGCAATCAATTGCAACAAACAATGTATAATCTACATATTTATAATATATCTTAATATACCTTGCCATGTTTATAAAAGATTTGATGAAAACTCACGTCATCTCAAGCTGTCATGTTAAAACTGGGCCCTATATATAGAAAAAACCTGTCTGTCAGTGATTCTTTCGCAAATAACTATTGCATATGTTTTAACGATGCATCAATATAACATGCAATAATTATGTTCGTCTGTCTGTCCTAATAGACATTTTATAAATGATATTACAAATATACTAATAGTACCGATGAGACGTTTTCACAAGGTTTGAAAACAATCTAGTATGAATTGGTGAACTGTACACGTGTCACTCAAAAAACTCCAATACACGCAGAAGTTCCAAAGATAAAATAGATAGAGGTGTCTGTAGTAGAGATCGTAATACAGTAATAACGGACATCATCAAATAATATTGTATAAATAAACAACACTATCCCAGAGAGCTAGAAAACGCAAGATTTAAAATAATTGTCATTATTTATGTAAGGTAATACATACAGAGCGATTTTCTAATTACGAAATATTCAATGTATAATGCATAATTTCTCCCCTGGTTTATGACCCGCAATTAAGCTAGGCTTGTTGGGGCGAGGAATGTCGTGTATTCGCGACTAGCTCTGGGTGTGTATTCGGATATATATTCGTCAACTCTGATGAGAGGGTTAACTTTAAATACTAATACACATACATACACATACACAAAGAAGTGACATAACTAGAGGGAAATGTAATATCTAGATATCTAGCGTAGGTATTCGAGTATGCAATAATGAACATGTTTATATAAATCGCCTTCTATGAAATTATTTGAGCAGAACAAATATGAAAAATCACCCCATCCAAACTGTGCTAAACAGAAACATGGGTCTGTGGTGAAATGATGTGTGCTTATTTTATGTTTTAATTGGATTTTATGATTTGTAGTAATACATGTTAAACTTCTATAAATACCTTATAGTATCATTGCTTACACAACTGTGACCTTTTATCTAGGTCTATACTGTCTAAATGTTTAATTTTATAATGTGATTATTTGTAGTTATAGTAGTAATATCCGTTATAAATAGTAATATCCGTTATAACATGTTAAAGTCATTGCAATTTTACAATATTACATTAAAATGTTGTTTCGACAGATAATGAGACGTTTATCGTTTATAGGCTAGTATACAGCATTAAATTGAAGCAAATGCACATACTAGTACCTCTTTGTCATCATAACTGTTAGATTTAAATACCGATATGAAAGTGTATATAGCGATTGTTGATAGATAGATCAATGTGGCTGCAGTACAAGATAACCAAGTCAAGTGTTACAGTCCACCAGGAAGACTTGTTTAAGAGCGAATACACATGTTACATAACACCGACCGGAACGCAGCGTTTAACAGGTATAGCCAGGGACTCCATCTGATTATATAATCCCTGGCTGACCACCGTCAGCGAAGTTAACCAAAAATGAGATTGACAAAAAGAGTCATTGCATAATAAAATACAGTTGTATATAATGTAACAAATTGACAACATTATTGTCATGATAATCACTCATATTTTGCTTAAGCTTGCGACATAACAATCAAAAATTTAATTTGTATTATGGCAGAAACTCTTCCGCATACAATCTTAAAAATAAAGAACAGGTGAACCAACACGTATTAGTATTTTCATTCAATACACTTAAACAACATGTGTTTTTTTTATCATTAATCATTCATATTAAAAAATATACACTTTCATAAGAGTAAGTCGTGTGATAGTTGTAAGGAGTCTATGATAAATTGTTTAACTCATAAATATAAATAAGAATTTCTTCTGTTCATTAAATATAAGACTGTAAAAATAATAAATCATATCAAAATAACCGGATGAAATATCGTGGAAACAGGCAGACAGATCTTTACCTATACACGTAACTGTTTAAAACAACAATGTTTGTTGGAATGAATGTCTTCATGCTCTGTTTGTTCTGAAATTGGATTTTTTATGCAGCATATGTAATGCGTGCCTAATAGTGTTCGAAATTTAAAGCAACACCTCATATTTTACTGGTCAACTCGATACTGTTGTAATGCTTGTTTTCGTTTTGCAATGAAATACCTCCAAACCAACTTGCCATGCTCAAACAGAGCAAGTATTTAATAACAGTTTTGTAATAAAGAACAAGTGGAAAGGTATTGACATTAAAAGCTTTACGTAAAACACAGTCTTTGTTGGCATTTCTTGTAGATTCTCTGTGTTTGCTTTAAAGTTAAATTTTTCATAAAAAATAGTGCCGAGATATTTGTACTCTGGGACAACTTTTATGCTGGAATTGTCAATGAGAACGGGTTTACAGTTGTTTTTCTTCACTCTATAATCTATAATCATTGCCTTTGTTTTCGGGGTATTAAGAACTAAAACGTTAACAAGAGCGTTCTATGGTCTTATGGAAAGGGGAGTACATAATTCATTAAAATCATAATCAATAATTCTTTTAAATGATAAAGTCAGCAATTGAAATGTTTTAATTTTAAATATTAATATAACATACTTCAGATTGTTAGTTCCCCCCCCCCCCCCCTCTCTCTCTCTCTCTCTCTCTCTCTCTCTCTCTCTCTCTCTCTCTCTCTCTCTCTCTCTCTCACAGAGGGATGACATAGGAAAACGTAAATGTCAGACAGCATATGAAGCATATGAAGTATGACTGCAAGTTTCTCATTGCTGTGAATGTCGATCTGAACAGTTGAGAACAACTTTGACATAACAAACATATGCTAATGTACATGATCGTTTCTCTCTTCTTCGTCACCCCAACTTCTAGAATGCCAATCAAAGAAATGTACACACTCTTTGAAACATTTCTTCTTTGAAATGTACATATGGTTAATACGATCGTTTATACATAACTTTGAGTAAAAACGAAATGATTAATGGTGAGGAAACCGATATTACCTCGCATATAAATAACATGGCTAATTAACAGGTTTAGTTAACATTATAATGTCATTGATAATGTAAATGTAAAATTCAGTCCCATGATAAACACTTTGACATGTTTTTAAAATCTACCAGTAATTGATCTTAATTGATATCGAAACTGCAAGTTAAGAAGCAGTGGTGGAGCAGTAAACAGACTGTGAGATGGGTTAATCATCAATATGACAGAACATACTTTTCCCAAGTTCTTACTGTAACTCACAGTTGTTAAGTTATGTATTTTTGTGATTCCGGTCGAATGAATAAGATGAGCTTTCGGGATAGGTCTATCAAATTTATGATAATTTAGATCACTACTGCTTGGATTAAGCATACACTGACTAATTTGAAAATCGGTCATTATTCACATCAGAAAGAACATCCAAATAGGGTAATTTGCTCTCATGAAACAAAACCTCCTATTTATCTCGATATCTTGTGTGTATTCATTTAATGTTCTCAATGTTGTTGAAAAGCGCTCTAGGTGAGCATTCACAGTTTTCTGGATATACATTAGATGATATGAATGAACATGCCAAACTCTCATTCATTTTCTCTTTCGTTCCATCGTAAGTCAATCATTATACATGAATGACCTACTTTTTAACTGATTAATTACTGGTTAGTTAATGATATCAAGGAGTGGAATAAACATTTTGTCAGCCTCCTCTCTTCTTTCAGTGATTAGTTTCATTTAAAAGATGAGCACATTACGTCGGGGAGTATTTTTCTCACCCTGTAGGATCATGTAGTGTTTAGACATGATCATAGTGATAACATTATACATAGTTATCTTTTCTTATGATGGCATCATGCCGGGATGGTTATTGGTTTTATCTTTGAACACATCCGTGATTCTTTGGTCATATGCAAACCTATTCTTTTAAAGCTGCATGATCAGTTTTGCATGATATTTTATTTGGTTCTAAAATGTACATATAACCATAGGTGCTGGTGTAAGTTATATCTTCTTAATCGACTTTCATTCTTACCCCCAAATGCTTAGTATAATAAATATATAAATGAAAACTAAAAACCAAAAACAGTTTCATACATGTGTAGTAGCCGACAATTATGGCTCTATTTCACGAATTTACTCGTTATAAGACCTATTAATGGCTATAGAAGCAAACTGTCTTCTTATCAACTTTATGAAAGTTTCCAAAATTACGTTTGATTTCATGGCTGCAGCGTGCCAATATTCATTGTCCGGTTTTCGATCATAACCAAGACTTTTAATGGTTGTATGTTCGTTATAATCAACTGACTGACCGTAAACTGGCTATTTTCGGTTAAAGTTGATATCAAATAACAATTAAATAACACAAATTATACCACTGGATATATATGTGACTTCACCAACATGATTATGTCCCTTTAACATGAAATAGTATCGAATTAGAGACCCAGTTTCAGTATATGAGCGTTAGTGACATTGAACTACATAATATATTCTTGCTCGAACTACATAAAAACTAAGTAAGCAAACTGCATTAATGACAGGAAGAAATAAATTGTTCAATGTATCAATGTTCAATTGTTTTGGTATCATGAAGGTTATCCATGTTGTAATTAATCCTATATTAACAGGTCACAAGGTGCATAATCAGGGATGTCTGCGGCATAGGGTAGTTGGACAGCATAAATTAAAAATGCTAATCAAGAAGAATTTCCAGAACAACTAACCTCCAGTACATTTTACATTAAGTTTTTCCACCTAAAGTAGGATTTGTAAAAAAGTTCTAGAAAGCCTGTTTCTGGAGTTCGTTCGTAGACTGATTACATTCCAATTAAAGTCATACTTACGGATTAAATAAAAAAAAAATTAAAATCATTCAACCAAAATGGGTTTTTTTTATTAAAAATAAAATAAATTTTATCTAATTATTGTCAAAACCTTGTACATCTTTATGTTTCAAAACTTAAATATAACATTTACTTTTCAACTAGATCATTTTGGTTATCAAAATATATGAACAAATATTTTCATTAATTTCATCCTTTTAACAAAGTCAACATATTATGCTATCTCATTTTATTTTAAAGTCACTTTCTTGTTAGAATACATCTAAAATCAAAGTTTGAATTTAGTTTACAAATAATGTTTAATTAAGTCAAAATAATGAAAACAAAAATATATTTATCAACTTATTCTTTTAATGTCAAAATAGTTATCAAAAAAAAAATTCCTAAATCAAAATGATATTTAATATGGTACATAAATCAAAGACAATCTAGTCATAAACGATATTTCTATGGATATTGTTGACAGGTAGCGCTTGACAAGGGGACATAACTCCATAATCTCATTAGCGTGATGGCTGTGGAAAGACCGCCTATATTTCCAAAGGGGGTTTGGAAAGGTCGTTCTTTCCGTCTTTGGAAACACGTGGAAATATGCCTCTTTCCACGGGTGGAAAGATTGGAAAGATGCCTCTTTCCACGCCAAAAGAACGCCTTTCCACAAGTGGAAAGAACGGTCGTTACTCCAGTGGTAGTGAGGGATGTACCAAGGGTAACTATGGAGAGAAGTGTGAGTCCACGTGTCCAGACCAGTGCTATGAAGATCGGTGTGATCTAAATGGAACCTGTAGCACTTGCAAGCCAGGATTCTACGGGACTTTCTGCCGTCAGGAATGTCATAGATGTGCAGAAGATGTCTGTGAAATGATAACAGGAGAATGCACCAAGGGATGTCAGAGAGGCTACTATGGATCTTTATGTAGCCAGAAATGTGTGGACTGTAAAGATGGTGACTGTGACAGGAACCCTGGGAAATGTACAGGTGATCAATACATGTCCTTTATTCAATGATTGTAGAAAAATCAAATATAACACCAGTTGGTGTATGTAGTCGAAAATGTAAATATCCCGATAACATATACTCGACAAGTAAAAAGTGAATAACAATATGAACACAAAAATCATATATTTTCAGGAACACAGATGCCATACATTATAGGAGCAGGAGTGATAATTGTTGTCATAGTGCTTGCTGTCTTGATGGCCTGCTGTTTGAAAAGGTTAGTATCTCAAAGGTTCAAACAAATAGTAATAATAATGGCAGTGTGTATTAATCTTCATTTGAACTATAAAGTTTCTTGGTGAAATGAGTTGTTTGTATAGATTGCGTTTAAAACTAGCAGAGAAATAAATACATGCATTTGTTTTTTCAGAATGCATAATGAAAGATGGCGTGGCCACTATCGGTCAGAATACTGCAGTGCACTTTGTACTAGGACATGGTACTCAGCTTAGGTCGATAGATATAGGAAGCGCTGAAACCAACGCTTGTGGATCTAACCCTGATGGCACCTACAACCACCTGTTCGACACCAAACTACCAGAGGCCACCTTCTCCCTAGCTCACGGTGATCTTGAAACAGCTTCTGGCTACTGTGCTGTGCTCCCCTTGTTCCGTGGCCTCTCTGGTCAGTGTATCAATGAAAGTGATGACGGGAGCAGTGGAGAAGATAACGATAGGAGCTTGATCTCACTCTGTGATGTGTATGGATTTGATCAGCAGGATATGAAGATGGAAAAAACTAATGCCATTGATAAACAAAATCAACATCGAAAACCAGTCCAGATAGTGGAAGAAGAAGACTGTATTCCAGAACAAATCAAGATTGAGGCCTTAACTACTGACATAGAACGACTTAATCGAGAACAGAATCAGATTGTTGCCTTACCTACTGATCACAAACAACTTGATCAAGGACCGATCCAGAATGTGGCTTTACCTACCGATGATGAAAGACTTAATCAAGGACCGAATCAGATTGTGACTGTAATGTTTTTGTGTTCTTGTGTAACTATAGGTTCATACCTCTGCCCAACTCTCCAGGATAAACAACACGAGGTTTTCTTAGGCGGCCATGTTTATTCGACTGACGTTACAAGCGCCCTCTGTAGGGGAGGTAACTCTCATAATGACGTAACGTCATATTCAGTTCATTGGTACTGATAGAAGCGAACGTAAAATATTGACTATTACGACATCTCTCTTCTTATAATAAAATGAATGAATGGCACAGTTGAGCCCATCAACTTGAGAAGGTCTCTTTAAGAAAACTTACTTTCAACTTTTAACTTTAAAGGTCACAATGTAACGAATTAACCTTAAGAATGGTTAGCGTAGGTATTTACAAGTCCATTAGGGTCCTCGGTTTCACTGGACGGCCACTTTGAGTTGTGTACAGCGACCTGGAGTCAGTGTTTGTCGTTGGTCTTACACTGAGTGGTTCGACCATCTTTGTCAGTGTAGGATCAGTGTCGGAACACTGCGTCAAACTGCTAGGTTTGTTTCGATCAACCGGAGGTTTGGTTGACTGGTTCTGATCGATGATGTGACTGCGGTTACGCCTGTAGTTAGTCCCATCTTCAGTCTGGACGACGTATGACCTACTGTCATGTTTGCTGATCACTGTCGCTGGTCTCCAGATTATTTCATTCGGGAGTCTGGTTCGAACTGGTTGGTGAACGCTGAGCTCTGGTAGTGGTTTTGCCTTCTCGTCGTAATACTGCTTCTGTTGTGACTTAGACTGGGTCATAGCCTGGTGAACATCTTTCGGTTTGACAGTTCGGGGAGCTAGTTGATATGACGATGATGGTAGAACTGAGCGAAGACGCCTACCCATTAACATCTGCGCAGGTGACGCGATGTTGTCGATGGTGGTGTTGTTGTACTCAAGGATACTGAGTCTAACATCCTGATTTTCAGCTTCCGCTTTTTCTAGAAGACGTTTTGCTGTCTGTACACCTCTCTCTGCAAACCCGTTGCTTTTGGGGTAGTAGGGGCTGGAAGTGACATGTTTGATGTCCCATTCTTCTGTGAAGCGGTTGAACTCATCGGATACATACTGTGGGCCGTTGTCCAACATAAGTTCCTGAGGTATCCCATACTTTGTGAAGATCGATTTGAGTTTGTCGATGATCACTGCACTGGTAGTAGTTGGAAGTTTCTCGAACTCTAGCCATCTGCTGTAGTAGTCTACGATGACGATGTAGCTCCTACCCTGGAAATTGAACAAGTCAGTTCCTATCACTTGCCAAGGGTATGTTGGAATAGCCCTTGGGATAAGTGGTTCCTTTTGATTTGCAGAGCGTCTCTCTTGACATATTTCACACCTGGACACCATACTTTCGATGTCGACGTTCATTCCAGGCCAAAATAGGATGTCGCGAGCTCTACTCCTACACTTTTCAATACCCATGTGGCCTGTGTGAATAGCTTTGAGCATGTCAGCTCTCATGGATTCTGGCACGACGATTTTCTCGCCCTTGAACACAATTCTGTCGATTACAGACAGTTCGTCCCTAACGTTCCAGTACGGAAGTTCTGGGTCTGCGCACATGCTTCTTTTTTCTGGCCAGCCGGCCTGAATAACCTTCACCAATCGGGTCATGGTGCTGTCTTTCTCTGTCTCCTCCTTCAACTGTAGAAGCTTCTTGTCACTGACAGGAAGTGTAGTCATGACAGAGTGAATCTTCAACTCCATGCCTTCGGACATTGTGCTGTCATAGTCCGGGAGACATTTCCTTGATAGTGTGTCGGCTAGAGGAATGTCTTTGCCTGGTCTGTGGACAACAGTGATGCGATACTTTTGAAGCTGGAGCATCATTCGCTGTAGTCGAGGAGGTGCAACTGACAGAGGTTTCCTGACTATTATCTCCAGTGGCTTGTGGTCACTCTCCATGGTGACGTCTTGTCCGTAGATATATTGGTGGAAGCGTTTACAACCAAAGAGTATAGCGTACATTTCCTTTTCAATTTGAGCGTAATTTTGCTCAGTTGCGTTCAGTGATTTGGACGCGTATGCTACAGGTCTTCCATCTTGAAGCAGCGCAGCTCCAAGTCCATGCTTGGATGCGTCAGCCTGAAGGGTCACTTGCTTGCTTGGGTCATAGTATGCCAGGAAGTCTGTTTGTGTGACAACGTCTTTCATTTGCTGGAAGATCTTGTTGTGATTGGCGTCCCATTGGAATATGTTTGACTTTTGGTTAGGTCGGGAAGTGGCGCAGTCACTTCGTATAAGGAAGGAGCAAACTTTGACAAGTAGTTTGCCATTCCTAGCACTGTCTCTAACTCAGCACGGTTTGTTGGAGCTTCCATTTCTGTAATAGCCTTGACTTTCTTGGGGTCTGGTTTGATTCCATCAGCTGAGAGTACATGTCCAAAGTAACTCACTTCTTGTACTCCGATCACGGCTTGATCAGGGTTGAATCGAACTCCCTTCAGCTTGGAACGCTCTAGCACTGCTCTCAGGTTCCTGTCATGTTCTGCAGGGGTCCGGCCATAGACAAGGATATCGTCTACAATGACATCTACTCCATCTAGACCTTCATAGATCTCATCCATACGACGCTGGAATTCATCTTGCGCAGAGTTGATGCCGAAGGGAAGACGCAGGAAACGGTAACGTCCGAAGGGACTGTTAAATGTGGTGAGGAGCGATGAAGGTCTGTCTAGCTTGATCGACCAATATCCAGACTTAGCATCCAAAACACTGAAGTACTTGGCACCAGCGAGTTTTGATGTAACGTCTTCAAGCGTTGGCATGTTGTAGTACGGTCTTCGTATTGCCGTATTCAAGTCCTTTGGGTCCAGACAGATTCGCAGCTTTCCATTTGGCTTCTCCACTACGACCAGTGAATTCACCCAGTCTGTGCTTTCTGTGACCTTGGTGATAATGTTCTTTTCTTCACATGTAGAAGATTCGACGGACAACACAAGCTTCAGCAACTGTAGGTCAACACAAGTACGGAGGCACAGTACAGGCGGTGCATCAGTTTCCACGATGAAGAGGGTTAATGTTGTGGTCTTCTTCTTGCACGGTACTGTAACTGGTAAGCGTAACTGTCCGTGTACCTTGAGAAGTTCTCCTCCGTATCCTTTCAGCATTGTCGTGGCTGGTTGCAAACATGTTTTTACACCCATCTTGTAGAATACTTTGGCAGGTAGAGTGTTAACTTGTGCTCCTGTGTCCAATTTGAAGTTGACTGGAATATTCCTTTCAGTTAGCTGCAACTTGGTGTATGCTTCGTCATTTGTGACAGTGCTGTCAATAGTGTCAATGAATAACTCATCATCTTCTTCTTGTATGGCGTTTACAGACTTTGCCCTGTTGCCCTTTTGTTGTGAATTTCTACAGACTGCTTGAAAATGGTTCCATTTCCCACACTTGGTACACTGTTTACCTTTAGCAGGACATTTCTGTTTCTCATCATGCTGATATCCACATTTTCCACATGTGGGTTCACGTGATCTTTGTTTGAAGGATCTAATGTGGTTTTCTCTCTTATGTGAAATACCATCCACCCTGTCTACTGTAGCGTTAATTTCTGGAAGCATACTTTTGATCTGTGCTTTGGAGATTTCACACGATCGAGCTATGTCCATTGCTTTAGCTACTGTCAGGTCTGCCCCTTCTTGCAAAAGTTTTTCACGTACTGATTGTGAGTTGGTGCCAAACACGATGGCATCCCTAACCATTTCATCTGTATCCCTGAATTCACAGTCACGGGCTAACAGTCTCAAATCAGTCACGAAAGTTTCTACATTTTCCGTTGATGATTGTGTTCTGTTCCTAAATTTCCATCTAGCTACGATTGGGTTTGATTTGGGGTTAACATATTCTTTAAAACAGTCATAGAAAGGTTGCAACTTCTTACGATCTTCATCTGTGATCGTGAACGTGTTAGATATGTCACGGCCTCTATCACCAACCCACAGAAGTAAGTAGCTTACTTTTACTTCTTCATTCTTTCCCGCTAGTGGTCCCTTCAACATGAGTTCGGCATGTTGTTTGAAACGGCGCCATTCTTCACCAATGTTTGGTGAGTCCCAATTGATCGCTGGATTGGACAGATTTGCCATTTTTGTGCGTTATTGAACTCTACAGTATCCCGATTCTGACACCATGTAATGTTTTTGTGTTCTTGTGTAACTATAGGTTCATACCTCTGCCCAACTCTCCAGGATAAACAACACGAGGTTTTCTTAGGCGGCCATGTTTATTCGACTGACGTTAAAAGCGCCCTCTGTAGGGGAGGTACTCTCATAATGACGTAACGTCATATTCAGTTCATTGGTACTGATAGAAGCGAACGTAAAATATTGACTATTACGACAGTGACCTTAACCTCTGAAGAAGAAGGTGCATGCGGTGGCGTGCAGTTGGAGGATGAAGATGAGACCACAGTGGGGAGAGCGTCATCAGACGGATGTCAAACTCTAAGTATTGCTAAACAAGAAACAGAGTGAGACGATCTGCCTGCAGCGAAGTTCGGCAGAAATGTCCTTACTTCTGATGAGGAAGTTTTGGTGAAGGAAGAAGCCTTGGTGCAACTATCAGATAGAGGAAAACACGAGACACCAACAGAACAAACTACCAAACAATATGTTGAGGTTAAAGTTCTGAAACATGTTTGAATTATTATTTCATTTACACTTATTGTATTTTCGATGAACATTGATGTAAATACATGATCGTATCATGTAAAATCTTTCATGTTTTGATCAAGTATTTTCTATGCAGATGTCATAGCATGTCTATCAAAGCATTGCAAAATCACAAAAAATGCAATGTTTACAACTATAATGAGTAAAACTGTTAATGGCAATACCAGTTCCAAACTTTCAGAGAACTTTTTTTTATTAAACCTGCCTCAAAAGGTTGTAGTTCGATCAACTTATCTGCATGTTACATGTATATACGAGTGACTTTTGTAACATGCAACTCGTGTAAATACAATGTGTGATTCTTGTAATATTGGTGATTTTAGTCTACCGTGATTGTTTTTGTCTTCTGATATGACGCCTGGTTATTTGATAATATTACAGAATAGTAGTTGCAATGTCAGTTTCCACTGCGGCCAAAAATGTTTTCAGAAGTACTATAAACAGTACAATGAGACAAACAACTTCTGAGAACGCAGAATGTGACTTTATTGTTGTATTCATAATACATTTTAATTATTATGAATTTTGCGTTTGATTTGTAAACTTTGCTAATAAATAAATAACTTAAACCGACCATGTGAAACAAATTGTCAATTAACCAAGGCTGATATATATTTTTATGCATGTTTACCAAGGCTGATATATATATTTTTATGCATGTTTACCAAGGCCGATATATATATTTTATGCATGTTTATCAAGGCCGATATATATTTTATGCATGTTTATCAAGGCCGATATATATTTTATGCATGTTTACCAAGGCTGATATATATTTTATGCATGTTTACCAAGGTTATATACATGTATATATATACTGATGGAAATGAATAAGGGAACGCTTAATTACTGTTAACTTATGTCTGGCATGTTCCGTTTGTTCGAGGCTGCATGGGGCCATTATAAACTGAAAATGTTGAAGTTTACTTTCACTGAAAAGGTACCGTGCACGTGACAATTGATTTCCAAGAACTTCATGCATGGCAACGTCCATTTAACCTTCAAGGAGTCAACGAATGTCAGTGTACCTTTACTTTCAGAATCATGCCTAGAGCATACCTTTCTGATAATGAGAAATGGCAGGCTATCGGGTGCATAAACAGCGGTCAAACAATATGCCAGACAGCCAGACAATTTAACAAGTCTAAAAGTGTGATTTCGCGACTTTGGAACCGGTACCGTCAGACAGGGAACGTAAAGGTTAGACCCTGTCGTAGTTCAAAACGTAAGACAACGCCCAGAAACGACTGCCAGCTGGTGCTGCTGTCCTTACGTAACCGATTTAAACCAGCATCGAAAATAAACTCTTGAGTTCAGGGCAGTAACGAGACTAAGAATTTGTGACCGTACTGTCAGAAACAGACTTAAAGTAGCAGGCTTAAAGTCACGCCGTCCTGTTGTTGGGGTATGGCTGACTGCGGAACACAGACGTCTCAGAAGAGCATGGGCTACACAACATCGAGTTAGACAACTTCGACATTGGCGCAATACCATGTTCAGTGATTTCATTGACGATTCAATTTGGACTTCGCAGATCCGCATTTGGTGACGCCTTTGTGAACATCACCATCAGTGCACCATCAAACAACACGATTCCTACGGGGGCGGATCTGTGATGTTATGGGGCGGCATAACCTACGACCGTAGGACCAACCTTATTCGACTTGATGGAAGGGTGACTGGTGTCCGTTATCGAGACGAAGAGTTGCAACCTGTTGTTCTTCCTTTCCGCCGTAGAGTGGGTGTAAACTTTGAGTTTCAACATGACAATGCTCGACCCCACACGGCTCACGTCAGCAGGGATTTTCTCACACAAAACAACATCAGAGTGTTGCCATGGCCGTCCAAGAGCCTAGAGTGGCGCGCAGTTCCTCGGGCTGTCATCCGGAAGTTGATCCAAAGTATTCCACGACGGTGTGAAGAAGTGATCACGAAAAATGGAGGACACACCAGATACTGAAATTTCACCTGTGGTGTACTTGATCAAAAACACATGACAATAAAACAAATTTCACCATCAATACATGCGTTCCTTTATTCATTTCCATCATTATATATATATATATATATATATATATATGCCAAATGAAAGTTTAATATCAATAGTGTTATTGTGTAGCTTGTATAATTGTGGTTATAGTTGTATTGATAAAGCATTTTCATTATTATGAGTTGTTTGGCATGATTTGTGAATTTTGTTAATACATAAAAAAACTAAAACAGACCATGTAAATCAAATTGCCAAATGCAAGTTAAATATTAAAAGCGATTTTGCGTAGCTTGTGTATTTATCTTCATGAATCTGAACAATGCGAGAAGGAGAAGGTTACCACCGTGGAATAACTTGTTCCTAATCTCTTTCATCATTGAATAAACAAGTTTAGATGAATCAAAACAATCACGTTCTTCCAAAAAGGGATGAGTACTAGTTCCTAAGTAGACTATTTGATGACGTATGTAGGTAAACTTTAAAAAGCTGGACAAACAATTTCATTTACTTTAGAAGTGACATTGTGTTTGTGACGTCAGTGCTTCATCAATATTTGTGTAATGAAAACTGCAACTTCTTTGGTTCTATCACGTTGATGGTAATTTTTTTCTTTATTGTGATTACAACCTTTAATTGATGATACTTGAAATAATCCTTAAAACATGACGGCATCTGCATTTAGTTCAAGATGATGATGAAATGGAAACTTGAAACTGATACATTTCAACATTTTTCTTGTTCTGTTTATTCAAAAACATTCAAAAGTATTTAATTTTGTTATATTTGGGATAACACTTCTTTCAATAGTACATAGAGAATTTCACCCAAGTGTCTTCTGATATCAAATATATCAACACAAGTTGATTAAAGTTACACATATCCGAGACTTGTCGAGGGTATTTTTACTTTAATCATCGAGTGTTGATATGTTTGATGTCAGAAGACACGAAGGTGAGATTTTATTTATCATTCAAAATCATTCTTCAGAAGAATGATATATGTCAAACACAAAACTGCCATCAGCAGTGATCTTAGTGAGGTCATAACATTGTGACGTAATAAGCATTATGACATCATAGCATTGTTACGTCATCAACATTGTGACGTTGTAGCACTGTCAGCAGTGTTATCAGTGATGCTAAAGCTTTGTGATGTCATTAACTGATGATGTAATAGGATTATGACGATTTTATTGTAGCAATATATACATTGTAGATATCACTTGATCTCACACAAGCAATATCTACCGTGGAAGCCAGTTTTGGATGATAAACATTAGTGCAGACCAGTGCTATGAAGATCTGTGTGATCTAAATGGAACCTGCAACACTTTACACTACGGGACTGTCTGTGAACAAAAATGTCAGAGATGCACAGAAGGAGTCTGTGAAATGATAACAGGAGAATGCACCAATGGATGTCAGAGAGGCTACTATAGATCTTTATGTAGCCAGAAATGTGTGGACTGTAAAGATCAGGACTGTGACAGGAACACTGGGAAATGTACAGGTACATATATACTGGTCAATGTAATTATAAAGGCATTTTATCATCCAAAACTTGCTCCAGAAGTGGATATGCTATGATGCTTTACTGCTTATGATGTCACAATGCTAAGACCTCACTGAGCTCACTGCTGATGTGTTTCAGATGTGTCAGTCTTTGGTTAATAATTGTTGAAGAATGATTTTGAATGATAAATAAAATCTCAACCTCGTGTCTTCTGATATCAAATATATCAACACTCGTTGATAAAAGTTTTTTTTTTTTAACTTAGTGTCTCAACTCGTGTTGTTATATTTGATATTAGAAGTCACGTGGGTGAGATTCTCTATGTATCATCACTGTATGTCAATGTGAGTATTAAAAGAACAATTTGAGAAAACTGCATTCATAACATGAAATAACAATGAGAACTGGTTTTACGTCAGGGAGAAAGCACGAGGGTCGGGTTTTGGTAGACATTTCAAACACCTGAGGGTGGCTAGAAATGAAAAGTAAAACCGAGCTTGCAAGGTTTTACTTTTCATTTCGCCACCCAAGGGTGTTTGAAATGTCTACCAAAACCCGGCCCGAGTGTTTTCTTTGACGTATATTCCGCCATGCGTTTTAAATACAAAAATGAAAACAATCATGTTAGTGTTTCAAGCCTTCGTGATCCAAGTTTGAGGCGCACATAAAATATCCAAATATTGTGTGCGGAGCAGAATAGATACCAACAAACAACCATCTCATGATCACCAATCCTCTGTGGTCTAGTGGGACAAGTCTTGGGCTACAAATCGGAGGGTTGCGGGTTCGATTCCCGCATTGTCAACTATGTAAATTTTAAACTTGGAAATTTTTGAGTACCTAACTGAACAGGAGATTGAGGTTATTTGGAGTTAGGTCTTACAATTAGATTGTAAAACTTCAGGTCTTACTAAATGTTGAAAATTAACCTGCTATGAGGTTAACTTTCAACGGTTGGTAAAACCTCTAGTCGTAGTAAAACCTTACAATTCGTGTTGAAACCTGATCAAAGGTTATTACAATAAATGCAGTTACCTCAAAGTGTAAAGAGATATCCTGAGCTAGGTTTATATGATACATGAATATCTTTTGTGTCGGATATTTGAAAAGTAAACAGCAATGTAGCATCTGTTAGTTGTGATGTGTTTTCAGAGGAGAGTGAAGTACAATACTGGTTGGGTGGAGGTGTAGCTCTTGTCATCACCATTGCAGCAGTGCTGGTCTACATGTCCTGTCGTATGAAACGGTCAGTGTTCTATCAGATATATAGAGAATCTCATCCAAGTGTCTTCTGATATCAAATATATCAACACGAGTTGATTAAAGTTACAAATATCCGAGGCTTGCTTGATATCAGAAGACACGAGGGTGAGATTTTATTTATCATTCAAAATCATTCTACAACAATTATTAGCCGAATACTGACATATCTGAAACACAAAACTGCATTTTAGTTTCTTCAGTAGTGAACTCTCTGATGTCATAGCATTATGACGTCATAAGCATTATGGCATCATAACATTGTTACGTCATCACCATTGTGACGTCATAGCATTGTCACCAGTGTTCTAAGTGATGCCAAAGCTTTGTGATGTCATTAACTGATGATGTAATATGATTATGACGATTTGATTGTAGCGATATCTACAATGTAGATATCGCTTGTAGATATCGCTTGATCTCACACAAGCGATATCTACTGTGGGAGCCAGTTTTGGATGATAAATAACAATTTTAAAAATTAATGGTGAAAAAATGATTTAGGTAATGGTAACCATAGCTTGTTTAATGTAATGATTTTTGTTCACATATTTTTGAATGCGTCAGGAAATAACAAACGACGTCGACACATGTGTTTTCTCTGCAGGATGCACGGTGTAATCTACGATGTTGTGAAGTGAAGGAGACGTCCTCTATCTGTTGTACAAACTTCAAGTCCTTGTGTTGAACACGCTTCAATTCCTGGTGTTGAACACGCTTCAATTCCTGGTGATGAACACGCTGCAATTCCTGGTGTTGTACAAGATGCTAGTCCTGAAGTTGATGACGAGGTTACAGGAACACCTCCAAGAGTTTGCCTCCGTCCTATCAGACATACCAGCTAAATCAGACCAAGACTCTACAGACAACCTTCAGATACAACCCAAGGCGGCAGCTGCTTCACCTCAAGGCATGACGACTGCATGACGTTCTACGACGCTCTGATGAGTGGTCGGATAGACCAGACAGCTACATGCTTCCTCATTACATAGAGATAAACGAAGATTTCATGGGGTCCCTTCCAAAACCCTCACAAGGAGCTGAAGGACCCGCCCCAGTCGTCAACAACTCCTCATTCTCTGTTATAGCTGATGTACATGTACAGGTGGAAGATCCTGATGATGGAAATGCAACTGGAGGCGACATCAGAATTCCTCTTTTTGCTCAATGTTTTGGGAACACTGAAAACTGAGGACTCGACATCAAACGTGGAACCCCTACCTGATGTTGAGATTTACGACCATCCATTTAGGGACGACTATGAGCAGTCGTAATAATGGTTCCATGGTAAATATGCATGACATCGAAATACTAAAGAAGTTCCAAATACTTATTTTTCAATCTAAAAACCTGAAATCGTGTATTGTAGATTTGATAATTTTATTGTCACTCTTAAAGACACAGTAGCACAGTGTTTATTGTCATTTATAATACATGTTTATGCAGAACTAAATCTCAGAATCCTTGAACTGTCTGAAGATGTGCTTACCCTGTTTCATTTACTTATTTCAAAAATTATTTTTATACTTGGTGAACCACGCGGGTCATCCCCCTATCAACTTTGTTCATCTCCTTTTCAAGAAGTGAAGCTAATGTTTTAATCTAATTATTATAATATCCATTTCATATAAACTCATGATGATATAATGGTAGGGATCTTTTGTAACTAAAGTTAGAAAATCATCTGAACAATCAAGATCTTTAGGTTCAGAACTCAGAGTTGGATATTAATAGTGGGTAAATTATTAAAGAAGCGCATTACTGCCAGTATTGAGAACAGTACAAATAACATCTAATTAGATAGTTTCATGTAATTATATGATAGTTCGTATTGCTGCCAGTAATGGGAAAATTATACATAACATCAAATTATTATTGGGAAATGTACAAATAACATCCATTTAGATGATAATTTCATCTAATTAAATGAGAGTTTCTTCTAATTAGATGATATTTTGTATTACTGCCAGTAGTGGGAAAATTATATATAAGATCTAATTAGATGATAATTTCATCTAATTAGTTGATAGATTTGTTCTTATTAGATGACAGTTTCATCTAATTAAATGATTGTTTCTTCTAATTAGATGATACTTTTATCGATCGTAACATCTAGTTAAATTAGATTAGATTAGATTAGCTAGATCTGTAACAATATATTACAGAAAGATGCATATTTCGGAATCCACCTCAACCTGGCGAGGCATTACCCCTACCTATACTGAACAAGATTGCTTCTGTAACCTCTTGGGAGGCACTACCCCTACCTATACTGAACAAGATCGCTTATGTAACCTCTGGAGAGGCACTACCCCTACCTATACTGAACAAGATTGCTTCTGTAACCTCTGGGGAGGCACTACCCCTACCTATACTGAACAAGATCGCTTCTGTAACCTCTGGAGAGGCACTACCCCTACCTATACTGAACAAGATCGCTTCTGTAACCTCTGGAGAGGCACTACCCCTATCTATACTGAACAAGATCACTTCTGTAACCTCTGGAGAGACACTACCCCTACCTATACTGAACAAGATCGCTTATGTAACCTCTGGAGAGGCACTACCCCTACCTATACTGAACAAGATCGCTTCTGTAACCTCTGGAGAGGCACTACCCCTACCTATACTGAACAAGATTGCTTCTGTAACCTCTGGAGAGGCACTACCCCTACCTATACTGAACAAGATCGCTTCTGTAACCTCTGGGGAGACACTACCCCTACCTATACTGAACAAGATTGCTTCTGTAACCTGTGGAGAGACACTACCCCTACCTATACTGAACGAGATCCCTTCTGTTACCTCTGGAGAGGCACTACCCCTACCTATACTGAACAAGATCGCTTCTGTAACCTCTGGAGAGGCACTACCCCTACCTATACTGAACAAGATCGCTTCTTTAACCTCTGGGGAGACACTACCCCAACCTATACTGAACAAGATTGCTTCTGTAACCTCTGGAGAGGCACTATCCCTACCTATACTGAACAAGATCGCTTCTGTAACCTCTGGGGAGACACTACCCCTACCTATACTGAACAAGATCACTTCTGTAACCTGTGGAGAGACACTACCCCTACCTATACTGAACAAGATCGCTTCTGTAACCTCTGGGGAGGCACTACCCCTACCTATACTGAACAAGATCACTTCTGTAACCTCTAGGGAGGCACTACCCCTACCTAAAATGAACAAGATCGCTTCTGTAACCTCTGGAGAGACACTACCCCTACCTATACTGAACAAGATCGCTTCTGTAACCTCTGGGGAGGCACTACCCCTACCTATACTGAACAAGATCACTTCTGTAACCTCTGGAGAGGCACTGCCCCTACCTATACTGAACAAGATTGCTTCTGTAACCTCTGGGGAGGCACTACCCCTACCTATACTGAACAAGATCACTTCTGTAACCTCTGGAGAGGCAAAACCTCTACCTATACTAAACAAGATCTCTTCTGTAACCTCTGGGGAGGCACTACCCCTACCTATACTGAACAAGATCGCTTCTGTAACCTCTGGAGAGGCACTACCCCTACCTATACTGAACAAGATCTCTTCTGTAACCTCTGGGGAGGCACTACCCCTACCTATACTGAACAAGATTGCTTCTGTAACCTCTGGAGAGACACTACCCCTACCTATACTGAACAAGATCGCTTCTGTAACCTCTGGGGAGGCACTACCCCTACCTATACTGAACAAGATCACTTCTGTAACCTCTGGAGAGGCACTACCCCTACCTATACTGAACAAGATCGCTTATGTAACCTCTGGAGAGGCACTACCCCTACCTATACTGAACAAGATCGCTTCTGTAACCTCTGGAGAGACACTACCCCTACCTATACTGAACAAGATTGCTTCTGTAACCTCTGGGGAGGCACTACCCCTACCTATACTGAACAAGATCGCTTCTTTAACCTCTGGGGAGACACTACCCCAACCTATACTGAACAAGATAGCTTCTGTAACCTCTGGAGAGGCACTATCCCTACCTATACTGAACAAGATCGCTTCTGTAACCTCTGGGGAGACACTACCCCTACCTATACTGAACAAGATCACTTCTGTAACCTGTGGAGAGACACTACCCCTACCTATACTGAACAAGATCGCTTCTGTAACCTCTGGGGAGGCACTACCCCTACCTATACTGAACAAGATCACTTCTGTAACCTCTGGAGAGGCACTACCCCTACCTATACTGAACAAGATCGCTTATGTAACCTCTGGAGAGGCACTACCCCTACCTATACTGAACAAGATCGCTTCTGTAACCTCTGGAGAGACACTACCCCTACCTATACTGAACAAGATCGCTTCTGTAACCTCTGGAGAGGCACTACCCCTACCTATACTGAACAAGATCGCTTCTTTAACCTCTGGGGAGACACTACCTCAACCTATACTGAACAAGATTGCTTCTGTAACCTCTGGAGAGGCACTACCCCTACCTATACTGAACAAGATCTCTTCTGTAACCTCTTGGGAGGCACTACCCCTACCTATACTGAACAAGATTGCTTCTGTAACCTCTGGAGAGACACTACCCCTACCTATACTGAACAAGATCGCTTCTGTAACCTCTGGGGAGGCACTACCCCTACCTATACTGAACATGATCACTTCTGTAACCTCTGGAGAGGCACTACCCCTACCTATACTGAACAAGATCGCTTATGTAACCTCTGGGGAGACACTACCCCTACCTATACTGAACAAGATCACTTCTGTAACCTGTGGAGAGACACTACCCCTACCTATACTGAACAAGATCGCTTCTGTAACCTCTGGGGAGGCACTACCCCTACCTATACTGAACAAGATCGCTTCTGTAACCTCTGGGGAGGCACTACCCCTACCTATACTGAACAAGATCGCTTCTGTACCCTCTGGGGAGGCACTACCCCTACCTATACTGAACAAGATCGCTTCTGTAACCACTGGAGAGGCACTACCCCTACCTACACTGAACAAGATCGCTTCTGTAACCTCTGGAGAGGCACTACCCCTACCTATACTGAACAAGATCGCTTCTGTAACCTCTGGAGAGGCACTACCCCTACCTATACTGAACAAGATTGCTTCTGTAACCTCTGGGGAGGCACTACCCCTACCTATACTGAACAAGATCCCTTCTGTTACCTCTGGAGAGGCACTACCCCTACCTATACTGAACAAGATCGCTTCTGTAACCTCTGGAGAGGCACTACCCCTACCTATACTGAACAAGATCGCTTCTGTAACCTCTGGAGAGGCACTACCCCTACCTATACTGAACAAGATCGCTTCTGTAACCTCTGGAGAGACACTACCCCTACCTATACTGAACAAGATTGCTTCTGTAACCTCTGGGGAGGCACTACCCCTACCTATACTGAACAAGATCACTTCTGTAACCTCTGGAGAGGCACTACCCCTACCTATACTGAACAAGATCGCTTCTGTAACCTCTGGAGAGATACTACCCCTACCTATACTGAACAAGATCGCTTCTGTAACCTCTGGGGAGGCACTACCCCTACCTATACTGAACAAGATCACTTCTGTAACTTCTGGAGAGGCACTACCTCTACCTATACTAAACAAGATCTCTTCTGTAACCTCTGGGGAGGCACTACCCCTACCTATACTGAACAAGATCGCTTCTGTAACCTCTGGAGAGGCACTACCCCTACCTATACTGAACAAGATCGCTTCTGTAACCTCTGGAGAGGCACTACCCCTACCTATACTGAACAAGATCACTTCTGTAACCTCTGGGGAGGCACTACCCCTACCTATACTGAACAAGATTGCTTCTGTAACCTCTGGGGAGGCACTACCCCTACCTATAATGAACAAGATCGCTTCTGTAACCTCTGGAGAGACACTACCCCTACCTATACTGAACAAGATCGCTTCTGTAACCTCTGGAGAGGCACTACCCCTACCTATACTGAACAAGATCGCTTCTGTAACCTCTGGAGAGATACTACCCCTACCTATACTGAACAAGATCGCTTCTGTAACCTCTGGGGAGGCACTACCCCTACCTATACTGAACAAGATCACTTCTGTAACTTCTGGAGAGGCACTACCTCTACCTATACTGAACAAGATCGCTTATGTAACCTCTGGAGAGGCACTACCCCTACCTATACTGAACAAGATCGCTTCTGTAACCTCTGGAGAGACACTACCCCTACCTATACTGAACAAGATTGCTTCTGTAACCTCTGGGGAGGCACTACCCCTACCTATACTGAACAAGATCACTTCTGTAACCTCTGGAGAGGCACTACCCCTACCTATACTGAACAAGATCGCTTCTGTAACCTCTGGAGAGATACTACCCCTACCTATACTGAACAAGATCGCTTCTGTAACCTCTGGGGAGGCACTACCCCTACCTATACTGAACAAGATCACTTCTGTAACTTCTGGAGAGGCACTACCTCTACCTATACTAAACAAGATCTCTTCTGTAACCTCTGGGGAGGCACTACCCCTACCTATACTGAACAAGATCGCTTCTGTAACCTCTGGAGAGGCACTACCCCTACCTATACTGAACAAGATCGCTTCTGTAACCTCTGGAGAGGCACTACCCCTACCTATACTGAACAAGATCACTTCTGTAACCTCTGGGGAGGCACTACCCCTACCTATACTGAACAAGATTGCTTCTGTAACCTCTGGGGAGGCACTACCCCTACCTATAATGAACAAGATCGCTTCTGTAACCTCTGGAGAGACACTACCCCTACCTATACTGAACAAGATCGCTTCTGTAACCTCTGGAGAGGCACTACCCCTACCTATACTGAACAAGATCGCTTCTGTAACCTCTGGAGAGATACTACCCCTACCTATACTGAACAAGATCGCTTCTGTAACCTCTGGGGAGGCACTACCCCTACCTATACTGAACAAGATCACTTCTGTAACCTCTGGAGAGGCACTACCTCTACCTATACTAAACAAGATCTCTTCTGTAACCTCTGGGGAGGCACTACCCCTACCTATACTGAACAAGATCGCTTCTGTAACCTCTGGAGAGGCACTACCCCTACCTATACTGAACAAGATCACTTCTGTAACCTGTGGAGAGACACTACCCCTACCTATACTGAACAAGATCGCTTCTGTAACCTCTGGGGAGGCACTACCCCTACCTATACTGAACAAGATCGCTTCTGTAACCTCTGGGGAGGCACTACCCCTACCTATACTGAACAAGATCACTTCTGTACCCTCTGGGGAGGCACTACCCCTACCTATACTGAACAAGATCGCTTCTGTAACCACTGGAGAGGCACTACCCCTACCTACACTGAACAAGATCGCTTCTGTAACCTCTGGAGAGGCACTACCCCTACCTATACTGAACAAGATCGCTTCTGTAACCTCTGGAGAGGCACTACCCCTACCTATACTGAACAAGATTGCTTCTGTAACCTCTGGGGAGGCACTACCCCTACCTATACTGAACAAGATCCCTTCTGTTACCTCTGGAGAGGCACTACCCCTACCTATACTGAACAAGATCGCTTATGTAACCTCTGGAGAGGCACTACCCCTACCTATACTGAACAAGATCGCTTCTGTAACCTCTGGAGAGACACTACTCCTACCTATACTGAACAAGATCGCTTCTGTAACCTCTGGGGAGGCACTACCCCTACCTATACTGAACAAGATCACTTCTGTAACCTCTGGAGAGGCACTACCCCTACCTATACTGAACAAGATCGCTTATGTAACCTCTGGAGAGGCACTACCCCTACCTATACTGAACAAGATCGCTTCTGCAACCTCTGGAGAGACACTACCCCTACCTATACTGAACAAGATTGCTTCTGTAACCTCTGGGGAGGCACTACCCCTACCTATACTGAACAAGATCACTTCTGTAACCTCTGGAGAGGCACTACCCCTACCTATACTGAACAAGATCGCTTCTGTAACCTCTGGAGAGATACTACCCCTACCTATACTGAACAAGATCGCTTCTGTAACCTCTGGGGAGGCACTACCCCTACCTATACTGAACAAGATCGCTTCTGTAACCTCTGGAGAGGCACTACCCCTACCTATACTGAACAAGATTGCTTCTGTAACCTCTGGGGAGGCACTACCCCTACCTATACTGAACAAGATCCCTTCTGTTACCTCTGGAGAGGCACTACCCCTACCTATACTGAACAAGATCGCTTCTGTAACCTCTGGAGAGGCACTACCCCTACCTATACTGAACAAGATCGCTTCTGTAACCTCTGGAGAGAAACTACTCCTACCTATACTGAACAAGATCGCTTCTGTAACCTCTGGGGAGGCACTACCCCTACCTATACTGAACAAGATCACTTCTGTAACCTCTGGAGAGGCACTACCCCTACCTATACTGAACAAGATCGCTTATGTAACCTCTGGAGAGGCACTACCCCTACCTATACTGAACAAGATCGCTTCTGTAACCTCTGGAGAGACACTACCCCTACCTATACTGAACAAGATTGCTTCTGTAACCTCTGGGGAGGCACTACCCCTACCTATACTGAACAAGATCACTTCTGTAACCTCTGGAGAGGCACTACCCCTACCTATACTGAACAAGATCGCTTCTGTAACCTCTGGAGAGATACTACCCCTACCTATACTGAACAAGATCGCTTCTGTAACCTCTGGGGAGGCACTACCCCTACCTATACTGAACAAGATCACTTCTGTAACCTCTGGAGAGGCACTACCCCTACCTATACTGAACAAGATTGCTTCTGTAACCTCTGGGGAGGCACTACCCCTACCTATACTGAACAAGATCACTTCTGTAACTTCTGGAGAGGCACTACCTCTACCTATACTAAACAAGATCTCTTCTGTAACCTCTGGGGAGGCACTACCCCTACCTATACTGAACAAGATCGCTTCTGTAACCTCTGGAGAGGCACTACCCCTACCTATACTGAACAAGATCGCTTCTGTAACCTCTGGAGAGGCACTACCCCTACCTATACTGAACAAGATCACTTCTGTAACCTCTGGGGAGGCACTACCCCTATCTATACTGAACAAGATTGCTTATGTAACCTCTGGGGAGGCACTACCCCTACCTATAATGAACAAGATCGCTTCTGTAACCTCTGGAGAGACACTACCCCTACCTATACTGAACAAGATCGCTTCTGTAACCTCTGGAGAGGCACTACCCCTACCTATACTGAACAAGATCGCTTCTGTAACCTCTGGAGAGATACTACCCCTACCTATACTGAACAAGATCGCTTCTGTAACCTCTGGGGAGGCACTACCCCTACCTATACTGAACAAGATCACTTCTGTAACTTCTGGAGAGGCACTACCTCTACCTATACTAAACAAGATCTCTTCTGTAACCTCTGGGGAGGCACTACCCCTACCTATACTGAACAAGATCGCTTCTGTAACCTCTGGAGAGGCACTACCCCTACCTATACTGAACAAGATCACTTCTGTAACCTGTGGAGAGACACTACCCCTACCTATACTGAACAAGATCGCTTCTGTAACCTCTGGGGAGGCACTACCCCTACCTATACTGAACAAGATCGCTTCTGTAACCTCTGGGGAGGCACTACCCCTACCTATACTGAACAAGATCGCTTCTGTACCCTCTGGGGAGGCACTACCCCTACCTATACTGAACAAGATCGCTTCTGTAACCACTGGAGAGGCACTACCCCTACCTACACTGAACAAGATCGCTTCTGTAACCTCTGGAGAGGCACTACCCCTACCTATACTGAACAAGATCGCTTCTGTAACCTCTGGAGAGGCACTACCCCTACCTATACTGAACAAGATTGCTTCTGTAACCTCTGGGGAGGCACTACCCCTACCTATACTGAACAAGATCCCTTCTGTTACCTCTGGAGAGGCACTACCCCTACCTATACTGAACAAGATCGCTTATGTAACCTCTGGAGAGGCACTACCCCTACCTATACTGAACAAGATCGCTTCTGTAACCTCTGGAGAGACACTACTCCTACCTATACTGAACAAGATCGCTTCTGTAACCTCTGGGGAGGCACTACCCCTACCTATACTGAACAAGATCACTTCTGTAACCTCTGGAGAGGCACTACCCCTACCTATACTGAACAAGATCGCTTCTGTAACCTCTGGAGAGGCACTACCCCTACCTATACTGAACAAGATTGCTTCTGTAACCTCTGGGGAGGCACTACCCCTACCTATACTGAACAAGATCCCTTCTGTTACCTCTGGAGAGGCACTACCCCTACCTATACTGAACAAGATCGCTTATGTAACCTCTGGAGAGGCACTACCCCTACCTATACTGAACAAGATCGCTTCTGTAACCTCTGGAGAGACACTACTCCTACCTATACTGAACAAGATCGCTTCTGTAACCTCTGGGGAGGCACTACCCCTACCTATACTGAACAAGATCACTTCTGTAACCTCTGGAGAGGCACTACCCCTACCTATACTGAACAAGATCGCTTATGTAACCTCTGGAGAGGCACTACCCCTACCTATACTGAACAAGATCGCTTCTGTAACCTCTGGAGAGACACTACCCCTACCTATACTGAACAAGATTGCTTCTGTAACCTCTGGGGAGGCACTACCCCTACCTATACTGAACAAGATCACTTCTGTAACCTCTGGAGAGGCACTACCCCTACCTATACTGAACAAGATCGCTTCTGTAACCTCTGGAGAGATACTACCCCTACCTATACTGAACAAGATCGCTTCTGTAACCTCTGGGGAGGCACTACCCCTACCTATACTGAACAAGATCGCTTCTGTAACCTCTGGAGAGGCACTACCCCTACCTATACTGAACAAGATTGCTTCTGTAACCTCTGGGGAGGCACTACCCCTACCTATACTGAACAAGATCCCTTCTGTTACCTCTGGAGAGGCACTACCCCTACCTATACTGAACAAGATCGCTTCTGTAACCTCTGGAGAGGCACTACCCCTACCTATACTGAACAAGATCGCTTCTGTAACCTCTGGAGAGGCACTACCCCTACCTATACTGAACAAGATCGCTTATGTAACCTCTGGAGAGGCACTACCCCTACCTATACTGAACAAGATCGCTTCTGTAACCTCTGGAGAGACACTACTCCTACCTATACTGAACAAGATCGCTTCTGTAACCTCTGGGGAGGCACTACCCCTACCTATACTGAACAAGATCACTTCTGTAACCTCTGGAGAGGCACTACCCCTACCTATACTGAACAAGATCGCTTATGTAACCTCTGGAGAGGCACTACCCCTACCTATACTGAACAAGATCGCTTCTGTAACCTCTGGAGAGACACTACCCCTACCTATACTGAACAAGATTGCTTCTGTAACCTCTGGGGAGGCACTACCCCTACCTATACTGAACAAGATCACTTCTGTAACCTCTGGAGAGGCACTACCCCTACCTATACTGAACAAGATCGCTTCTGTAACCTCTGGAGAGATACTACCCCTACCTATACTGAACAAGATCGCTTCTGTAACCTCTGGGGAGGCACTACCCCTACCTATACTGAACAAGATCGCTTCTGTAACCTCTGGAGAGGCACTACCCCTACCTATACTGAACAAGATTGCTTCTGTAACCTCTGGGGAGGCACTACCCCTACCTATACTGAACAAGATCCCTTCTGTTACCTCTGGAGAGGCACTACCCCTACCTATACTGAACAAGATCGCTTCTGTAACCTCTGGAGAGGCACTACCCCTACCTATACTGAACAAGATCGCTTCTGTAACCTCTGGAGAGAAACTACTCCTACCTATACTGAACAAGATCGCTTCTGTAACCTCTGGGGAGGCACTACCCCTACCTATACTGAACAAGATCACTTCTGTAACCTCTGGAGAGGCACTACCCCTACCTATACTGAACAAGATCGCTTATGTAACCTCTGGAGAGGCACTACCCCTACCTATACTGAACAAGATCGCTTCTGTAACCTCTGGAGAGACACTACCCCTACCTATACTGAACAAGATTGCTTCTGTAACCTCTGGGGAGGCACTACCCCTACCTATACTGAACAAGATCACTTCTGTAACCTCTGGAGAGGCACTACCCCTACCTATACTGAACAAGATCGCTTCTGTAACCTCTGGAGAGATACTACCCCTACCTATACTGAACAAGATCGCTTCTGTAACCTCTGGGGAGGCACTACCCCTACCTATACTGAACAAGATCACTTCTGTAACCTCTGGAGAGGCACTACCCCTACCTATACTGAACAAGATTGCTTCTGTAACCTCTGGGGAGGCACTACCCCTACCTATACTGAACAAGATCACTTCTGTAACCTCTGGAGAGGCACTACCTCTACCTATACTAAACAAGATCTCTTCTGTAACCTCTGGGGAGGCACTACCCCTACCTATACTGAACAAGATCGCTTATGTAACCTCTGGAGAGGCACTACCCCTACCTATACTGAACAAGATCTCTTCTGTAACCTCTGGGGAGGCACTACCCCTACCTATACTGAACAAGATTGCTTCTGTAACCTCTGGAGAGACACTACCCCTACCTATACTGAACAAGATCGCTTCTGTAACCTCTGGGGAGGCACTACCCCTACCTATACTGAACAAGATCACTTCTGTAACCTCTGGAGAGGCACTACCCCTACCTATACTGAACAAGATCGCTTATGTAACCTCTGGAGAGGCACTACCCCTACCTATACTGAACAAGATCGCTTCTGTAACCTCTGGAGAGACACTACCCCTACCTATACTGAACAAGATTGCTTCTGTAACCTCTGGGGAGGCACTACCCCTACCTATACTGAACAAGATCGCTTCTTCAACCTCTGGGGAGACACTACCCCAACCTATACTGAACAAGATTGCTTCTGTAACCTCTGGAGAGGCACTATCCCTACCTATACTGAACAAGATCGCTTCTGTAACCTCTGGGGAGACACTACCCCTACCTATACTGAACAAGATCACTTCTGTAACCTGTGGAGAGACACTACCCCTACCTATACTGAACAAGATCGCTTCTGTAACCTCTGGGGAGGCACTACCCCTACCTATACTGAACAAGATCACTTCTGTAACCTCTGGAGAGGCACTACCCCTACCTTTACTGAACAAGATCGCTTATGTAACCTCTGGAGAGGCACTACCCCTACCTATACTGAACAAGATCGCTTCTGTAACCTCTGGAGAGACACTACCCCTACCTATACTGAACAAGATCGCTTCTGTAACCTCTGGAGAGGCACTACCCCTACCTATACTGAACAAGATCGCTTCTTTAACCTCTGGGGAGACACTACCTCAACCTATACTGAACAAGATCGCTTCTGTAACCTCTGGAGAGGCACTACCCCTACCTATACTGAACAAGATCGCTTCTGTAACCTCTGGAGAGGCACTACCCCTACCTATACTGAACAAGATTGCTTCTGTAACCTCTGGGGAGGCACTACCCCTACCTATACTGAACAAGATCCCTTCTGTTACCTCTGGAGAGGCACTACCCCTACCTATACTGAAGAAGATCGCTTATGTAACCTCTGGAGAGGCACTACCCCTACCTATACTGAACAAGATCGCTTCTGTAACCTCTGGAGAGACACTACTCCTACCTATACTGAACAAGATCGCTTCTGTAACCTCTGGGGAGGCACTACCCCTACCTATACTGAACAAGATCACTTCTGTAACCTCTGGAGAGGCACTACCCCTACCTATACTGAACAAGATCGCTTATGTAACCTCTGGAGAGGCACTACCCCTACCTATACTGAACAAGATCGCTTCTGTAACCTCTGGAGAGACACTACCCCTACCTATACTGAACAAGATTGCTTCTGTAACCTCTGGGGAGGCACTACCCCTACCTATACTGAACAAGATCACTTCTGTAACCTCTGGAGAGGCACTACCCCTACCTATACTGAACAAGATCGCTTCTGTAACCTCTGGAGAGATACTACCCCTACCTATACTGAACAAGATCGCTTCTGTAACCTCTGGGGAGGCACTACCCCTACCTATACTGAACAAGATCGCTTCTGTAACCTCTGGAGAGGCACTACCCCTACCTATACTGAACAAGATTGCTTCTGTAACCTCTGGGGAGGCACTACCCCTACCTATACTGAACAAGATCCCTTCTGTTACCTCTGGAGAGGCACTACCCCTACCTATACTGAACAAGATCGCTTCTGTAACCTCTGGAGAGGCACTACCCCTACCTATACTGAACAAGATCGCTTCTGTAACCTCTGGAGAGAAACTACTCCTACCTATACTGAACAAGATCGCTTCTGTAACCTCTGGGAAGGCACTACCCCTACCTATACTGAACAAGATCACTTCTGTAACCTCTGGAGAGGCACTACCCCTACCTATACTGAACAAGATCGCTTACGAACCTCTGGAGAGGCACTACCCCTACCTATACTGAACAAGATCGCTTCTGTAACCTCTGGAGAGACACTACCCCTACCTATACTGAACAAGATTGCTTCTGTAACCTCTGGGGAGGCACTACCCCTACCTATACTGAACAAGATCACTTCTGTAACCTCTGGAGAGGCACTACCCCTACCTATACTGAACAAGATCGCTTCTGTAACCTCTGGAGAGATACTACCCCTACCTATACTGAACAAGATCGCTTCTGTAACCTCTGGGGAGGCACTACCCCTACCTATACTGAACAAGATCACTTCTGTAACTTCTGGAGAGGCACTACCTCTACCTATACTAAACAAGATCTCTTCTGTAACCTCTGGGGAGGCACTACCCCTACCTATACTGAACAAGATCGCTTCTGTAACCTCTGGAGAGGCACTACCCCTACCTATACTGAACAAGATCACTTCTGTAACCTCTGGGGAGGCACTACCCCTACCTATACTGAACAAGATCTCTTCTGTAACCTCTGGGGAGGCACTACCCCTACCTATACTGAACAAGATTGCTTCTGTAACCTCTGGGGAGGCACTACCCCTACCTATAATGAACAAGATCGCTTCGGTAACCTCTGGAGAGACACTACCCCTACCTATACTGAACAAGATCGCTTCTGTAACCTCTGGGGAGGCACTACCCCTACCTATACTGAACAAGATTGCTTCTTTAACCTCTGGGGAGGCACTACCCCTACCTATACTGAACAAGATCACTTCTGTAACCTCTGGAGAGGCACTACCTCTACCTATACTAAACAAGATCTCTTCTGTAACCTCTGGGGAGGCACTACCCCTACCTATACTGAACAAGATCGCTTCTGTAACCTCTGGAGAGGCACTACCCCTACCTATACTGAACAAGATCTCTTCTGTAACCTCTGGGGAGGCACTACCCCTACCTATACTGAACAAGATTGCTTCTGTAACCTCTGGAGAGACACTACCCCTACCTATACTGAACAAGATCGCTTCTGTAACCTCTGGGGAGGCACTACCCCTACCTATACTGAACAAGATCACTTCTGTAACCTCTGGAGAGGCACTACCCCTACCTATACTGAACAAGATCGCTTATGTAACCTCTGGAGAGGCACTACCCCTACCTATACTGAACAAGATCGCTTCTGTAACCTCTGGAGAGACACTACCCCTACCTATACTGAACAAGATTGCTTCTGTAACCTCTGGGGAGGCACTACCCCTACCTATACTGAACAAGATCGCTTCTTCAACCTCTGGGGAGACACTACCCCAACCTATACTGAACAAGATTGCTTCTGTAACCTCTGGAGAGGCACTATCCCTACCTATACTGAACAAGATCGCTTCTGTAACCTCTGGGGAGACACTACCCCTACCTATACTGAACAAGATCACTTCTGTAACCTGTGGAGAGACACTACCCCTACCTATACTGAACAAGATCGCTTCTGTAACCTCTGGGGAGGCACTACCCCTACCTATACTGAACAAGATCACTTCTGTAACCTCTGGAGAGGCACTACCCCTACCTTTACTGAACAAGATCGCTTATGTAACCTCTGGAGAGGCACTACCCCTACCTATACTGAACAAGATCGCTTCTGTAACCTCTGGAGAGACACTACCCCTACCTATACTGAACAAGATCGCTTCTGTAACCTCTGGAGAGGCACTACCCCTACCTATACTGAACAAGATCGCTTCTTTAACCTCTGGGGAGACACTACCTCAACCTATACTGAACAAGATTGCTTCTGTAACCTCTGGAGAGGCACTACCCCTACCTATACTGAACAAGATCTCTTCTGTAACCTCTGGGGAGGCACTACCCCTACCTATACTGAACAAGATTGCTTCTGTAACCTCTGGAGAGACACTACCCCTACCTATACTGAACAAGATCGCTTCTGTAACCTCTGGGGAGGCACTACCCCTACCTATACTGAACATGATCACTTCTGTAACCTCTAGGGAGGCACTACCCCTACCTATACTGAACAAGATCGCTTATGTAACCTCTGGGGAGACACTACCCCTACCTATACTGAACAAGATCACTTCTGTAACCTGTGGAGAGACACTACCCCTACCTATACTGAACAAGATCGCTTCTGTAACCTCTGGGGAGGCACTACCCCTACCTATACTGAACAAGATCGCTTCTGTAACCTCTGGGGAGGCACTACCCCTACCTATACTGAACAAGATCGCTTCTGTACCCTCTGGGGAGGCACTACCCCTACCTACACTGAACAAGATCGCTTCTGTAACCACTGGAGAGGCACTACCCCTACCTACACTGAACAAGATCGCTTCTGTAACCTCTGGAGAGGCACTACCCCTACCTATACTGAACAAGATCGCTTCTGTAACCTCTGGAGAGGCACTACCCCTACCTATACTGAACAAGATTGCTTCTGTAACCTCTGGGGAGGCACTACCCCTACCTATACTGAACAAGATCCCTTCTGTTACCTCTGGAGAGGCACTACCCCTACCTATACTGAACAAGATCGCTTCTGTAACCTCTGGAGAGGCACTACCCCTACCTATACTGAACAAGATCGCTTCTTTAACCTCTGGGGAGACACTACCCCAACCTATACTGAACAAGATTGCTTCTGTAACCTCTGGAGAGGCACTATCCCTACCTATACTGAACAAGATCGCTTCTGTAACCTCTGGGGAGACACTACCCCTACCTATACTGAACAAGATCACTTCTGTAACCTGTGGAGAGACACTACCCCTACCTATACTGAACAAGATCGCTTCTGTAACCTCTGGGGAGGCACTACCCCTACCTATACTGAACAAGATCACTTCTGTAACCTCTAGGGAGGCACTACCCCTACCTATACTGAACAAGATCGCTTCTGTAACCTCTGGAGAGACACTACCCCTACCTATACTGAACAAGATCGCTTCTGTAACCTCTGGGGAGGCACTACCCCTACCTATACTGAACAAGATCACTTCTGTAACCTCTGGAGAGGCACTACCCCTACCTATACTGAACAAGATCGCTTATGTAACCTCTGGAGAGGCACTACCCCTACCTATACTGAACAGGATCGCTTCTGTAACCTCTGGAGAGACACTACCCCTACCTATACTGAACAAGATTGCTTCTGTAACCTCTGGGGAGGCACTACCCCTACCTATACTGAACAAGATCACTTCTGTAACCTCTGGAGAGGCACTACCCCTACCTATACTGAACAAGATCGCTTCTGTAACCTCTGGAGAGATACTACCCCTACCTATACTGAACAAGATCGCTTCTGTAACCTCTGGGGAGGCACTACCCCTACCTATACTGAACAAGATCGCTTCTGTAACCTCTGGGGAGGCACTACCCCTACCTATACTGAACAAGATCGCTTATGTAACCTCTGGAGAGGCACTACCCCTACCTATACTGAACAAGATCTCTTCTGTAACCTCTGGGGAGGCACTACCCCTACCTATACTGAACAAGATCGCTTCTGTAACCTCTGGGGAGGCACTACCCCTACTTATACTGAACAAGATCGCTTCTGTAACCTCTGGGGAGGGGCTAATGAGTAGGCTTTGGTAAGTAAGTAAGATGGTTAGAATTGAGATTCCTGGATAACTATTTCTACATTTGTTGACATTGTAATAACGTGTGCGACCATTACAATCAATTCGAACTGTGTTTTTACAGGGAAAATGAAAGAACAGGCATGTGTGTTAACCCTGGATACGGGGAAATCTCGTTTTACTGTAAATGTCACCTGTAGAATATTGTATTTAAACAAACTCTTTCAGAATGGTTTTCATATTCCCGCTACATGTTGTAAATTGAATCAAAAGTTGAAACAGATTACATGTATCAACAACAAGATCATTATTATAAGATTATATTATAAACCCGTCAGAACGTATTTCAGTTTCAACTCCTTGTAATAAATCTATCCAGTTTGAGAATCAGTTGTATCATGTTCCGCAGTGAGACCTCACCTTGGTATGTCGTTGAGTCCGTTTTATTGCTCTGAAGTGCAACAGTGTATAGATTTGATTAGCATTACTTAAAGGGACACAATGATGTTGTAGATTTTTGACACAATATACCAGAGAGAAAGCCAGATAAGACACGGCCCTTATTAAAGTAACGTGTTCCTACTTTTTGTTTTAATAACAAGATTCCAACTGTTAAATACATTAAGCTTAAGTCCGGCCATTAGAAAATCCAATTATGACTTCGTTTCGATACCATTGATTATAATCCTTCAGATTCAATGCTGCTTCTCTGTGGAATCCCCTGCCTCATGAACTCAAATGTGCTTCATCTCTAACTGTTTTCAAGTCCCACCTTAAAACTCATCTTTTCAAACGCTAGTATTAAACTTATATTAATCTCGTGCTGTGTGTATATATGTTTATACTTACCTTATTCAATTGTATGTTATGCGCATTGAGCATGGACCTTGTTTGTGGAATTCTGCTGTTTATAAGAACTCTTATTATTGTTATTATAATTCAGGTTTAGAAATAACATGTAAAATCTGACGTCATTTCCGTTTTGATTATGTATGTTGAAGTTTAGTTAGAAGATGTAAATATTGCATCGTTTCCATACTTTTGATTATGTATGTTGAAGTTTAGTTAGAAGATGTAAATATTGCGTCGTTTCAATACTTTTGATTATGTATGTTGAAGTTTAGTTAGAAGATGTAAATATTGCGTCGTTTCCATACTTTTGATTATGTATGTTGAAGTTTAGCTAGAATATGTCAAGATGACGTCGTGTCCATGTTATTTACTATGTGTACTTAGATTGAAGATTTTACATGTTGCTGGTTATCTTCCCTCCTATACACATACTAAGTCATTGAAGTGAGAAGAACAATTACTAATTGGTAACAGGAAGACTGTGTGTTATATTCATATTCAACCATGAGATATCTTAAAACTGGTCTGAATGAATACAGTCTTGTAAAAGCTAGATGTAATCATACGTTATTAAGTCAGTCAATATGTATATATACGATTTACTGATGGAGGTCTTTTTCAGCTAAACTTTGGTGAACTTTAAAACTTTGGTGAACTTTAAAACTTTGGTGAACTAATTAAATGAAGACATATTTCAACCAATTAAAGGCGTAGTTCTCACTCACATCCATTTCTGCATCGATCTCAGTTTCATGTTTCTAAACGGGTGCTTAGGAGTTTGCTTTATTATATTTTTGGAGAACATAGAATAATTTAGATGAATAAACATAGAAGTGACAATACACAGCACAATACAGCGTTGACAGTATCTATACAGAACGGACAGTTTTCACCCTTTGACATCGCATAAGTCAGGACAATTGTTTTACCTTGGTCTGTCTATGTTCCATGATTGTATCACTTTCATAGAACATATCATACTTTTATATTTTTTATAAATTATTTGTTAACTTATTCAATATTGTTTTTTTATATGCGTTAAATATCCTTTTAACTCACTCCTCAATTGTTATGCCTCAATCTTGAAAAAAGCGAAATCAATATATCTGCATAGCTGCAGTACACTTTAGGGGAGCAAGTGCATATAAATCTGCCACATGTCACGTTTCACGTATTGCTTTCTGCTCGGTGCTTGACTACCTTAGTATGTTTGTTTCATATTGAAAACACTCGCTTATCAGTGTTACTTTACTGAATTGTGATCCAAGTATAGTTCATTTAAAATAAATTAAATTAAATTTAAATTAAGTTTTCTTAGATATGTGTTGTGCTTGTCCAAAACATCATTTCAAGGCTTCAACGAACTTGAAACTTGTCTATGAACATATTATATGTATATCAAACTGGATTGGACAAATACGATTTTAAAATATCTTATTTTGCCAGTGTTGTTGACGAAATGACTATTGATCTTACATTGGTATTGATAGTTTACTGAACGGATTATGATTTATATTAACTGTTATCTTACACAATATGAAAGGGGTTATATCAAGATATATATTGCTCAAATAACTGATGATCTTGTCTGCCATTCTAATCAGTCAAATACACAGACACTACACATTGTGTCCTGTAAAGACTGATGTTGGGACAACCATCCGCATCATTAAACTTGAATCACATAATGAGATACACTACACACTGTTCACTGTAAGGACGGATGTTTGGACAACCATCCCCATCAGTTTAGCCTATACATAGCAAACAGTCTATAAGGTAGTGTACAACATAATGTCAAATATATATATATTTACTAATGACAACAAAGCAATAAGGAATATATTAAAAATAATCACAAATTACCACATCTTGGTGGTAATATAAAACTGACGATAGAGATTATGTTTGATGTGGACTTATATCAGAAAGGTATACTATTCGTCTCCTAACTTTTATGTTTGATGTGCACTTATATCAGAAAGGTATACTATTCGTCTCCTAATTTTTTTGAACGAAGACACTATTTAACTGGGATATAATAACAGTCAAATATGTATTCTAGATGAATGATATGGTCAATAATTTGGTTTAGAACATTTAAAACATTAACCAACAAGGGATGTGGTTCTGTAGAGACATAAAGTCTTGTTTTTGTATCTGTTGCAACAAGAGAAAAACATTGAAGATAAGCAATGAATAACAAAACTTAATAAATTATGTGCTTCTTAACTTTTTTCTAGCCTTATATTTCAGTAAAATTTTAAATAACGTGCTTTTAAATATTTTTAAACCAAAAAAATGCTTTGTTATTTGCTCTAGACGAATATAACACTAGACTAAAAAAACAATGTGCTTCTTAACTTTTCACGATACAGATTTCTGTATGTAATGTATTTCTTATTTTTTCTCCAAACCAATGTTATCACTACATGTAATAAATAATGTGCTTCTTAACATTTATCGATATGAATATATCACTAGACTTAATATATAATATGCATCTTAACATTTTTTGTTACGAATATATCACTTGACTTAATAAATACATAATTTATAATTAGACTGAATGAATTAAGTGATTATTAACTTTTTGTCAATCAGGATATATCACTAGACTTACTAAATAATGTGCTTCTTAACTTTTTCTCTAGACGAATACATCACTACACTTAATATTTTGATTCTCAACTTCCTCGATACAAATATATCACTAGACATAATAAAAAATGTGCTTCTTAACTTTTTTTCTAGACGAATACATCACTACACTTAATGTTTTTATTCGCAACTATATCGTTCCAAATATACCACTAGACATAATAAATAATGTGCTTCTCTGCTGTTCTCGATACCAATTTATAATTAGACTGAATAAACAAAATGCTTCTCTGTACAAATGTATCAATAAATGTGCTTTTCTCTCTTTTCTCTGGAGGAATATATCACTAGACTTTATAAGTAATGTGATTTTTAAATGTTCTTAAGATGGATAAAGTACTAAACTAATTACATAATGTGCTGTTAACTTTTAGGTGCATGTCAAAGCTCACACACACATACACATACATTCCAACTATAAATGATGTACTACATATTGTATGCAGATGGCTAATCACATACATTGGTACCAGAATAAAAAATAGGGCTCTTCTTAACATATCCCTACGTAATTACATCCAAAATACTAAAAACTGAAACTGATGTATAATGTGATTCTTGACTATTTATCTATGTTCACATGTTAATATAACGTTGGTCCATGTTGTTGATAATTCATTGAGAACGTAGGGAGATGATGTAACTATTGTGCCCTGTCAAAGTCATTTACAATACTATATTGAGAGTGTTGGTTGAATATGTACATAGTGTCCAATTAACATATTATTGGTAACATGTGGATGTTTTGGTAGATAATGTAAATATTGTTTCGTTCCTGTGTCCTGTAAGGACTGATGTTGGGACAACCACCGTCATCAGTTTAACTTATACATAGCAAACAGTTTATAAAGTAGTGTACAGACATACTGTCAAATCTATTTCTTTAGTATTGAAAATAAAGCAATAAGTAATATATTGGAAATGATCACAAATCTTTACATCTTGGTGGAAATATCAAGCTGACGAAACAGACTTCTAAATTTTTTGAATGAAGACAGTATTTTCCTTGGATATTATAATAGTCAAATACGTATCCATGATGAATATGTACATAGTGTCCAATTAAAATATTATTGGTAATATATGTGGATGTTTTGGTAGATTATGTAAATATTGTTTCGTTAGCATACTATTGACAATATTCACTGAAGGGCAAAATAATCTTCCCTGTAGAAAATGTTATACATTTGAAAGTATGAAGAATAATGAATGTTTTTTTTTATTTTACCAATATTCAACAGAATAGAGGATCGTATCTGTTGCGCAAATGCAATAAAACTCAACATCAGTCGAATTTTGCGAAAAGCCCGTGCATTGATATTTTCGAAGGGTTCACGTGCGAGAAGGGTAGGAAATGTGTGACACACACTATATATTGAAAGTAATATAAAAACCCAAATGTTTACCGCCGTTAATGACAGAGGCGATAGAGAAAGTAGAGAAAGAGAGGGGGATGCTGCAAAAAATACACAGAGTAACATATTTACAGCGAATATAAGTGACGGCTGTTGTATCCCAAGTATGGATCTATCCCATCTTAAGATGGATAGTTTTCTGGGCTATCCCAACTGTGGATAAATCGCTATCTCAAGTTGGGATATACCATCTTCAGATGGGACAGCAGAACTTTTTAGAAAAAAATTAGTTTGATGAGAAAACTGATTTTGATGAGAAAACCGACTTTTTTTAAAAAGCTGATTTTGATGAAAAAACTGACTTTGATGAAAAAAGGACTTTAATAACAAAACCGACATTGATGAGAAAACTGATTTTGATGAAAAAAATGACTTTGATGAAAAAATGACTTTGATGAAAAAACATGACTTTGATGAAAAATCTGAATTTGATGAAAAAACTGCAGGGTATTCTTAGTATTTCATGTAAAGTTTGTACTGGCCTTGGCCAGGTATGATTCATGCCTCAATGTCAGCTTGTTCTCGTGACTGATAAGAGGTAAGAACTCTGGCTTGTTGTAGCATTGATTAAGAGGAACTATAAATGTATTGCATGTTGTGTCATGTGCACATTTTACTGTCTCCAATTGAGAATAAGACCCGGTCAAGCTTGTGTAACTTGCTTGGGACTGTCAAAGATATCAAATATAACTACAAAATAGCTTCTTAATAAAATATCGAATACAAGGGTAATTATTTTTATTAACTTAAAAGTGTTATCTGGGTGATTTTACCCTTGATAATGTTCATCCTTGTTGCAAGACTGGTAGCAAAAATTCCAAACAGGTTTGGTTTTTATGAACGTTTATGTTCATATAATTTGCATATGCTTGCATAAAGGTGTAAAGTAATAAGATTTAAATGACCCTTTTTGACAAAACAATATTTCACATTATTATACCAAATACCTATCGTTTTTATGCATAGTTTATATTCCGTAAAATAGTAGCCCATCACTGTTGTTTACAGGTGTCATTACATTAATTAGTACACACATCAGTGAGCAACTTTTGTCAGATTAACCTTTTTGCAAAAAGTCTTATTTTTTAGGTTCATACTGCTGTAACTAAATATAGTTAATTTTTGTTAAAAGGCAGTTTGTAAAGATTCATCAGTTCACTTGAAAGATTGGAATTACTCACACTATGACAACCGATATTGACATTCATTATTTTCAATGTTCACTTTACTTCATTTAATTATGTTCAAACGTACCATTTATAATGCATGTTTATGGAGAACTGAAGTTCACAGAGTCCGAAATGTTGTTGCTTAGAAGCTGTGGAAGATTAGACTTGCTGCAGATTTTTTTTTACATTGTTTTGTTGTATACTTGGTTACACTTAAAGATCACTTAAAGTTCGACAAGCGTCACACCCTTAGAAACTATGTTCATCTCCTTATCAATTAGGCATTGAATGACGGGATATATAAATTGCAAACTTGATAATCATGGGACCCCAGTATTCTAACTTCTAACTACTTGTGTGGTCTGTTGTAACAGAACGAAACGGGGACATACTTGAATTAGAATAGCAAGTTATTCGAATATTAATGATAGATTGAAAACTCCCCCATCTAAATAAATTTAGATCAACAGGTATAGTAGGTTGTATATCCATGATATAGGACATTCGATCTAAATTTATTTAGATTGACAACTCCCAACTCTCTCAAGAAGTATATGACTTCTCGAGTAACTCCATGTGTTATTGTGCCCTGTGGAAATGCATATTTTGTGTACATATACATATTATATAAATTTGTATATATTTTTGTTGGTGTCATCACTTTTGGTGTCATTGTATCTGATTGATTTTAAAACTAGTAGTTATAATATCCGTTTCCTCTTAACACATGTTTAGCAAAGACATTTAACATTAAGATCTTAAAATCTTTAGTGGCTGCATCATGAGTTTAAAAGTGATTGTTGAAAATACTAAGGAGGTTATACGTCACACTCTTTTAGGCTTATAGGTGCTAAGTTAGATATCACTGACGGTATGACTGACAGGTTCTTCCTACAATACAGGTTTTAGAACACTTCATGTAAAGATACAAATTCAATGTTTCTCTGTCTCTTTTTTCTTAAAAGTGACGAAGGCGGTAGGATTTTCTTTTTACTTTTTGTTGGAAATAATAGTGCCAAAGGAAATATACATTATGTTTTTTTCATCAGAATATAGCTTGGAAATGCTAGAAGTATACAAAACAGAAGAACATCCATTCCTGCAGACCATTTAGTTGGTACGTGAACGAATTTTTGGATTAGCAAACATGATGCAGCAAATTCGTAATTTATTGTTTTAAAAAAAAAGTTGTCACATTGCACAAATAAAAGTGAGAAACATTGCATGTTTCTATTACAGGGAAAATGAAAGAACCAACATGTGTGTAAATCCGGGCTTTGGGGAGCGATACAATATTTTATTTGAACAAACCCTTTGAGACTGGTTTTCATATTCCCGCTACATGTTGTAAACTTAATCAAACGTTTAACAGATTATAAATATCAACAACAAGATAATAAATAAACCCACCAGGACGTATTTCAGTTTCAATGATGTAATCATTCTACCCAGGTGGTTGTAACATGTTCCCGCAGTGAAACTTCACCTTGATATGTCCTTGGACGTCATTGAGTCCGTTTTATAGCTTGGAAGTGTAACAGTGTATGCATTTTCTGAACATTACTTAAAGGGGTACACTACTGTAGAAGAGGTGAGATGAAATCTACCAGAGAGAAAACCAGTTAAGACATGGTCTTTAATAATGGCTAACATATTGCTAGTTCTTCTTTTGACAACACAATTCCAACTGTTAAATACATTAAGCTTTAGACCGGGACACAGAAGATGTAAATATCACTTAATTTCCATGCTTTTGATAATAATTCAAATATTTAATACGATGTCATTTTGGTACTGTTCATTATATATGTTGAGAGGTTTAGATATAAAATGTTAATCTGACGTCGTTACATAATTTCGATTGTTTGTTCTAGTGGTTGAGTAAGAACATGTAAACATGGCATCGTTTCCATAATGTAGATTATGTATGTTTCAGCACTATAAACATGTGTAAACCAGTGTCCCCACACTATCTAACAATTATTTGTTTTTGTTTGGACACTGCATACACCAAGTCTATTTACCATGGTATATCTAGATGAGATGATTTAATCTATTTACCATGGTCTATCTATATGAGATGATTATATCTATTTACCATTTTCTATCTATATGAGATGATTATATCTATTTACCATGGTCTATCTATATGAGATGATTATATCTATTTACCATGGTCTATCTACATGAGATGATTATATCTATTTACCACGGTCTATCTATATGAGATGATTATATATATTTACCATGGTCTATCTATTTGAGATGCTTATATCTATTTTCCAAGGTCTATCTATATGAGATGATTATATCTATTTACCATGGTCTATCTATATGAGATGACTATATCTATTTACCATGGTCTATCTACATGAGATGATTATATCTATTTATCATGGTCTATCTACATGAGATGATTATATCTATTTACCATGGTCTATCAATATGAGATGCTTATATATATTTTCCAAGGTCTATCAATATGAGATGATTATATCTATTTTCCAAGGTCTATCTATATGAGATGATTATATCTATTTACCATGGTCTATATACATGAGATGATTATATCTATTTACCATGATCTATCTATATGAGATGATTATATCTATTTACCATGGTCTATCTATATGAGATGACTATATCTATTTACCATGGTCTATCTACATGAGATGATTATATCTATTTATCATGGTCTATCTACATGAGATGATTATATCTATTTACCATGGTCTATCAATATGAGATGCTTATATATATTTTCCAAGGTCTATCAATATGAGATGATTATATCTATTTTCCAAGGTCTATCTATATGAGATGATTATATCTATTTACCATGGTCTATATACATGAGATGATTATATCTATTTACCACGGTCTATCTATATGAGATGATTATATATATTTACCATGTTCTATCTATTTGAGATGCTTATATCTATTTTCCAAGGTCTATCTATATGAGATGATTATATCTATTTACCATGATCTATCTATATGAGATGATTATATCTATTTACCACGGTCTATCTATATGAGATGATTATATACATTTACCATGTTCTATCTATTTGAGATGCTTATATCTATTTTCCAAGGTCTATCTATATGAGATGATTATATCTATTTACCATGGTCTATCTATATGAGATGACTATATCTATTTACCATGGTCTATCTACATGAGATGATTATATCTATTTATCATGGTCTATCTACATGAGATGATTATATCTATTTACCATGGTCTATCAATATGAGATGCTTATATACATTTTCCAAGGTCTATCAATATGAAATGATTATATCTATTTTCCAAGGTCTATCTATATGATATGATTATATCTAGTTACCATGGTCTATCTACATGAGATGATTATATCTATTTACCATGATCTATCTATATGAGATGATTATATCTATTTACCATGGTCTATCTATATGAGATGAGTATATCACTGTCAGAGAACATCTACTACTGTTGCATATTGCACAAGATGTGTTAAATAACTCTGTAACTCACGCTTCAATAGCTTTGTCTAAATCGTGTTATAACCGAAATCAATATATCTGCATAGTTACAGTACACTCTACGAGAGGTGCAAGTGAATATAAATCTGTCACATGCTAGGTGTCTCATATTGCTTTCTGCTCGTTGCTTGACTACCCAAGTATGTTTGCTTCAAACTGAAACCACTCGTTTAGAACGTGTTACTTGACTGTTTTGTAATCCAAGTATATATTTTAAAAATGATATTTAAAGTTAGTTTCAACTTAAATGCGTTATGCTTGTTAAACACATTTTCATCACTTCAAGGTTTAGTCAACGTACTTGAAAATTACTCCTACACATATTAAATAGAACTGTACTGACACACATTATTTCAGTATTTTCTTTCGAAAAGTACATCGTTTGATGAAGGTCAAACACAGCACAATTCAGAATGATGATAATATATTCAAGTTATCATTGTATAAAACTAGTTCTTCCACTCACTGACGTCTAATGTGGTTACAGAATATAAGGAAAGTACAGGGAGTTATACTGACATTTAAATTGCTCAAATTAATGTTAATGTTTTATGATATGCTATTGAGATTATTCTAACAGTTATTTTGTTTTAAGAATGATAATCTTACACAATATGATAAGGAATTATATCAACAATAAAGTTGCTCAATTGACTGATAATGCAAGAGCCATTCCCATCAGTAAACTTGAATCACAGAATGAGAGACAGACACACTGTGCACTGTAAGGACTGATGTTGGGAAAACCACCTCCTCAGTTTAACTTGGCATGTTTAGTCTTGTTGGTAACATAAAACTGAGGAAACTGCTTTTGTTGACAATAACCATACCATTCGTCTCCTAGAGTACTGGCCGATATTTACCTGCCAACCTACAACTCTCGACGTTTCTCAGATAAAATTATATCATCACTAATTTGGGTTTAGTACTTTTAAACATATAGTCAACAAACTGTGCAGGAACTAGGCTTAAACTACCTCTTAACTTTTCTCTAGATGAACACATCACTAGCCTAAATATTCCTAACTTTTCTCAAGACGAACACATCACTAGATTAAATAAAGGTGTCAAGTGAATCTAAAACAACACACCAACTAGAATAAATAAATGATGTATTTCATATCATATCTCTAGATGGCTCATCACTAGATTAAATAAAGGTGTTAAGTGAATCTAAAACAACACACCAACTAGAATAAATAAATGATGTATTTCGTATCATATCTCTAGATGGTTCATCACTAGATTAAATAAAGGTGTTGAGTGAATCTAAAAGAACACACCAACTAGAATAAATAAATGATGTATTTCGTATCATATCTCTAGATGGTTCATCACTAGATTAAATAAAGGTGTTAAGTGTATCTAAAACAACACACCAACTAGAATAAATAAATGATGTATTTCGTATCATATCTCTAGATGGCTCATCACTAGATTAAATAAAGGTGTTAAGTGAATCTAAAACAGCACACCAACTAGAATAAATAAATGATGTAGTTCATATCATATCTCTAGATGGCTCATCACTAGATTAAATAAAGTTGTTAAGTGAATATAAAACAACACACCAACTACAACAAATAAATGATGTATTTCGTATCATATCTCTAGATGGCTCATCACTAGATTAAATAAAGGTGTTAAGTGAATCTAAAACAACACACCAACTAGAATAAATAAATGATGTAGTTCATATCATATCTCTAGATGGCTCATCACTAGATTAAATAAAGGTGTTAAGTGAATCTAAAACAACACACCAACTAGAATAAATAAATGATGTATTTCATATCATGTCTCTAGATGGCTCATCACACACTTTAGAATCGGAATAAAAAAATATATAATCTGAACACTTCCCAACTTATATACATTCAAAACACGAGCAACTTACAATATATATAATGTGATGTTTTCCTTTTATCTATGTTTAGGTGTCGGAAAAATACACAAACTTGTTTGCTGATATTGTAAATGTCTCTTCGTGTCCCGTCATTGGTAATCTTTGAAGAAGTGTTTAAAGTAGTTGTAAATATAGCGTCGGTTACATGTCTTTGATAATCTGTAGAGGTGTTTTAAATATATTTAAATATACCGTCGGTTATATGTCTTTGATAATCTGTAGAGGTGTTTTAAATATATTTAAATATACCGTCGGTTATATGTCTTTGATAATCTGTAGAAATATTTTAAATAGGTTTAAATATACCGTCGATCGTATAGCAAATCATACGGGTTTACATTTTCTATAATATTATCATGAATCTAAGAATAAAATATTTAAACCGAAATTGCCAAATCATGAAAATAAAACAGGACAAACGAATTTAAAACAAATTGAAGTTCATATTACCATCAGTCTCATCATTTGACTGACTGAATATGTTAACATTACACTGAATGTTATCTAAAAAATATCAACATCATTAACAGTACAGCCTACTTTTAATTACTTAATTTGTATAAGAAAATACTGTTAATATAAATTTGAACCCCATTTTTTAAAAAAGACCCCTCACTTGTCAGTGCGACCAATTGAACCAAAAGTCCTCCTCGGTTGTTTCGGTAGGTAAAATAAATATAAACATAAAAAGAAATAAAACCAATGCTTAACACATATACTCGAATTTATCACTTAAAGCTGATTAAGAAATGAATTCGGTTTACCTTATTCCAAATATGTGCTCTTTGTTTGGACGCCGAGACATGCTACAAGACGCTATGCACCTTCCCTCAGTACAAGACAGGTGTGACTCAGGTAGAGACAGATCTGCAGGTACAACAGGTATTGATCTGCATACTCCAGTCTCTGCTGATAAGGGCGGCACAGTCGAGCTTGTTGAAATAAAGATTTACAGTACTTTAATTTATACTGGTAACAGCGACGAATACATTTAGATATTTAAGCTTAGGGATCAGACACAATGTAAATCTGGGTATTACACTATGGGAAAGAAATATAAATTGCTCTAAACATATACCCCGTTTGACGAAGGA